>APFE030682517.1:14139-35354 GCA_000404065.3 Pinus taeda
TCTTCTGCACATTAATATTTATAGTACCCATTGATTCCATCCATGGGTATCCCAAAACAACATCCATATTATCTGTCTTTGAAGTATAAAAATCACCATGTAACACATACTTATCCATAGAAATCTTCAAATCCTTATACACTTGGACATCCTCATCATCCACCTGTGTGTTTTCAATGTGTTTTGCAGGAACTTGCAATTCTTTTGCCAAATTAACATTGATAAAATTATGCTTGCAACTAGGATTTATAGAAACAATGATCTTCTCTTTCTGAATCAATCCATGAACCTGTAATAAGGATATACCAGTAGGAAATAGCCCCACATGTTTCTCCTTATCTTGTTTTCTGGCATGAGACCATCTGTCTAAAAGTAATTTTTTGAATTCTTCATCGGGCAGGTTGGAACACTTCTTTTGGTTAAGTAATCCCCACCATGTGGCCACCTCATCTCTAAATTGCGCCACTACCCACCATTTCCAACGGTTGTTTCATAACCACTTCTATTTTTTTATGTATTCTTCAATAGTAGGACCATTTTCTTTTCCTGTAAATAATAGAACCTTGGTAGAAGCCATAAAGAGGGTTTTGAAAAAAAAATGGTGAAAATTTGAATTTGTCACAATTCCGTCAATATTGCTTAGAATCCATATTATGACCTGTTTTCAGAAATTGAACAATCATTCTGCATCTTTCCATGTGGTCTAAATCCCGATCTATGCACTGGAATTTCATATCTGCGCTGTAACTCTCCCGCCGTTCCCAAAATTTCTGCAAAAAGAGTTGATTTTAAATCAGCGATATCTCCCTCATCCGGACTCCGATTCAACTGATTTTTTTTTTTTGAAATTGGATATTTTTTCACAAAGAATCCAGATCTACAATTAGATTTTGCAGATCTTGCACCAAGACGTCTATATCTCGCCGCAAACTCGCTGCCCTGAAAAATTATCTGCAACCCCACTGATTTTTAGATCAACGATATCTCCTTCATCTAGACTCCGATTCAGCCGATTTTTTTTTGAAATCGGGTATTTTTTCACATAGAATCTAGATATGCAATTCGATTTTGCAGATCTTGCACCAAAACATACAGATCTAATCTATAAACTCGACGCCCCTGAAATCTTGCAAAAAGTAAAAAAAAATCTCCACTTTTTTGCCCAAGAAAGTGCTCTGATACCAAAGTGTGCTACTTTTTTGGATGGCGAACGAGGGTTCCGTGGTGGCGATCTGCTAGGGTTGCAGGTTCGCAGATGTGCAGCTGACGGAGCGGATCAGCGACGTATGTGGGGGGACACGGTGCAGAAGTCAGGCCGAGGCAGAGAATAGCTCAGCGGGGTTCCAGTTTGTCAGGTAAGCAACAATTTTCTCGGTTTCTGTCAGAGTATTTTCTAAAGGGACAGGAGCTGAGAGGGAATGGAAAACACTTCGGGGAGGGGAGAGATCCCCTCCTTCAAGAATATAGTAACGGGGGAGAATAGCACGAGTGGAATACAACAGAACCAGCAGGAAAACCATGCCCCGGTCATGGGTAATCTGTGGCAGAAAAGGATGAAAGGAAAATGCCTTCCACGAGCTCAGAAGCGGCCAAGATATGTTATCCCCAATAACAAGTTGGAGGAATACAACAGCTACATGAAAGATCATGCCCTGATCTGCAAATTTATAGGATATTGGCCTCCGGAGAAAGAGCTCTATAGGTGGATTGAACAAAGGTGGAAACCGAAGGGTCACATAGACCTAAAGCTGGGAGCCCAAGGGTTTTTCACAGCCATCTTCACGAACCTGGCAGACAGAAACAGGGTCTTTGAAGAAGGACCGTACTTCATGAATAATGCAGGCTTATTCATGAAATACTGGGAGGAGAGATATAACCCAGAAAAAGAAAAGCTGTTGGAAGCCCCAATCTGGGTTCGGTTGTTTGGACTCCCCGATGAATTCTGGGATCCTGAAATATTGGAAGGGATAGGGAACTCGATCGGAAGTTTTGTTAAAGCTGCCGAAGCTACCCGACGAGGTAAATATAACTCTTGTGCAAGGATCTGTGTTTACATGAATCTTGCCGAACCCCTCCCAAATCATGTGGAGGTGGAGTATCACGATGAAGTGTGGCAACAACCAGTTGATTATGAACACATCCCTTTTAGATGCCGTAAGTGTCATGAATATAGACACTTGTATAGACAATGCCCATTGAACAAGGAGGATGAATTGAAAATAAATCAGGAGGAACATCAGAAAAATATAGGGAAAACGGAGGAGACTGACAAAGGGTTTCAACCGGTTACAAGAAGAAGGAGACAAAGTCAGGACAAAACTAAGTCCCAACCTCAAGGAAAAGCTGGTATTTCAATCAGCCAAAATAAGTTTCAGGCTCTCCAGAACGAAAATGAAGAGTATGAAGTTAATCTGGAAGATGATGAAGACCCAGGGAACTCCCCCATGGATACCTCAGGCGAAAATAAAGGGAAGGCAGTAAACCTAGGAGGAAGTTCTGACGAACAGCTGGAAGGAAAAGTGGAGGATTTGGTAATACAATCCCCGATGGAGGTGGAAAACCAAGCCGAAAGTGAGATTGAGGAAGAAAGAATCATGAAACAGCTAATCCAAGAATGGAAATATTTAGATAGCAGATTCATACCTGAGAAACAGAAACAACTGTATAAGGAAGTATTTCAGAAGTATAAGGAGAAAAAAGGACAGAACGCAGATAAACAGATAATGATGGGACCTGACCAAGGGATTGGACAGGCGGGAATGGATGGTTCTGGCAAAAGCAGCAGGAAACGAGGACGGAAGCCGATGAATGAAACTATCCAGACTGTAGGAGAAACCTTGATAAACTCAGGCAAAGTGATACCTCTGTCAGAGGTATTCTTCCCCTCTTTTCAAAAGTTTTAAATGATTGTGATCAGTTGGAATATAAGAGGCCTGAATAGAAACGGCAAACAGAGATATTTGAAAGAAAAGTTGAAAAAAGAAAAGCCTAGTGTTTTGATTCTACAGGAGACAAAAATTTCGGTTCAACAGATTGAAGAACTCATGGCCAAGAATAAAATACATTATGAAGTTATGGGACAAGATGCCATTGGGTCTGCACGGGGTATTGCAATTTTGTGGAACCCGAATGATATCATCTTAGGTAGTTGGACTAGTATGAGCAGAATCCTTACTGGCCTTGGGAGAATAGTAGGAACGAAAGAGCAGGTTGTCATTTCCGGGGTGTATGGCCCCCCTTCTTCCGGAGAAAAAGAAAACTTCCTAAATAGCATGAAAATCATTCGTAGGCTATATCCAGAAGCTGACTGGATAATTGGTGGTGATTTTAACCTAATAAGATCCTTAGAAGAAAAGAAGGGAGGAATAAGGAAAATGGATCACTTTATGGAGAAGTTTAATGATCTGATAAACGAACTCAGGCTTGTAGACATCCAGACCATAAATGGGATTTGTACCTGGAATAACAGGAGGGGGGGTAAAAATCAAATTGCCTCCAGGCTTGATCGATTCCTTGTTTCTGAAGGTATCATGAACAAGGATATTTTTGTAGAAGCAAAGATAATGCCTTCCCTGGGGTCTGATCATTGGCCAATCAGACTTGAGGTGGACATCAAAGTGCTCCAAGGAAAAAGACCTTTTCGTTTTGAATCCTTCTGGCTAAGAGACCCAACATTTATCAAAAAATTGGAAGAATGGAGGTGTCAAAGCACGATTCAGGGCAAAGGGAAGATGCGTGTGTTTCAACTAAAACTTAAAGAGCTGAAAGAGAAAATTAAAAATTGGAACAAGAAGGAGTTCGGCAATATTATGGAAGACAAACAAAAATTGGAAAAAGAAATGGAAACTCTACCGCAGAAAATGATTTTGGAAGGCAGAACGGAGGAAAGCATCAGCAAGGAAGGAACAATTCTTGGCAAACTTGAAGAAAGAAGAAAGCAAGAGGAAATCCTTTGGCGCCAGAAATCAAGAATAAAATGGTTAAGGGAGGGGGAAAGAAATACAAAGTTCTTTCATGAAGCTATGATTAAACATAGACAGAGAAACAAGATTCTATCTATCAAAGACAAGGATGGGAACAGAGTGGTTGAGCAAGCTGAAATCGAACAGGTCCTGATTGATCACCACAAGGAAATAGTAAAGGAACCTCAAGCTGATAGAATTCATGCAATCCAGGAAATATGCTCTGCCATCCCTCGTTTGGTCTCTGAAGACCAAAATAAAGCGCTAATGAGAGCCGCCACTTTAGAGGAGATTGAGGAAACGGTGAAAGCAATGAAGAAAGGTACTGCTCCAGGCCCTGATGGGTTCACTGTGGACTTCTTCCAGGCAGGATGGCACTTCCTGGGAAAAGAGATCCTGGAGCTAGTTGAAGAATCCAGGATGAATCAGAAGGTATGGCCTGCCCTTAACTCCACTTTCTATGCTCTAATCCCTAAAGGTGATAATCTGGAAGAGGCTAATGGTTTTAGGCCCATAGCCCTGTGTAATGTTATCTATAAGATTATAACATCTATGATGGCTAAGAGATTAAAACCCCTACTGGATAAGTTAATTTTTGCTGAACAAACGGGCTTTGTTGAAGGAAGGCAGATCCTTGATGGCCTGGTGGTCACGCAAGAAGTCATTCACTCCTTAAAAGTCAAGAAACAGAAGGGGATGATGATTAAATTAGACCTGTCGAAGGCTTATGATCGTTTAAGCTGGAATTATTTGGGAAAAGTCCTGGAGAGCTTTGGCTTTTGTAGGAGGTGGATTGATTGGATTCATAGTCTGATCTCCTCCCCAAGTTTTTCCATCCTGGTGAATGGGATTCCCTCGAAAACTTTCTCTGCCACTAGAGGTCTTCGTCAGGGGGACCCTTTATCCCCCTTTTTGTTCATTTTAGCTGCTGAAGGTCTGGGTAGGTTCATCAAGAAAGAAAGAGAAGCAAACAAAATCAAAGGTCTTAAGCTCTGGGGAAATAATCTCTGTCTTACTCATCAGCAATTCGTTGATGATATCATGTTGTTTGGAGAACCAACAGTCAAAGAGGTTAAACACCTCCGAAAAATCCTGGATCTTTTTGCGGAGGCTTCTGGTCTGGAAATTAATAGGGATAAATCTTGTGTCTTCATATTTAACGCTGTGGATCAGGTCAAAGCTCACCTTACAAGACTCTTGGGTTTCAGGAGGGGGGAACTTCCTACTAAATACCTGGGCAACATTTTGGACTTTTCTTCCAAAAAGATGAAAAATTGGCAAGGAATTATAGATAAGCTCAGCAATAAGGTGGCAAATTGGGCCTTTAGAACGTTAAACATAGCTGGTCGAATAGTTTTGGCAAAAACTGTCCTTCAAGCTATCCCTGTCTACCCTTTATCAATTATGGCAGCTCCCATAGGTATTTGTGTAAGAATAAGAGAGATCATTAGAAACTTTATATGGAGAGGGGTGGATCAGAAGAAAAAATGGGCCTTAGTTTCCTGGTGTCAATTAACGGAAAGAAAGGAGAAAGGGGGTTTGGGGTTGAGGGACCCTGAGACCCTCAATAAGGTGCTGGGAGCAAAACTTTGGTGGAGATGGCTTAGGGGGGGAAATGATCCGTGGAAAATTATATGGAAAGATAAATATAATATGCCTGAGTCAGCAGTAGAAATCTTAAAGCGAAAGGATACCCCCAGAGGATCTTCGGTCTGGGACCTGGCTCGTCTCAACAGGGATTTGGTAGAAAAGCATTCCTTCTGGGAGATTAGGGGTGGCGAGGAAGCTAACTTCTGGGAGGATAAATGGCACCAGAAGGCAAGACTAAGCACCATTCAGGGCCTTCATCAGATCCGTGACAGAAATGGAAGAGATAGACCTCTTGTCAGGGATTATTGGAAAATTAATAACCCAGATGAAAATTGGAGGACTTGGGTGGATCTGTCTGAGTGGGAAGGAGAGTTCAGCTCGGAACACAAAGCTGCATTCAGGAAGGAGGTGGAGTCAAGAAAGATTAAAGCCTGCAATGGCAGGGATATTCTCCGTTGGGGAAATTCTATGAAGGGCTCGTTCACTACTAAGGAGGCCTACTTCCTAACCTCTGATCAATCTGGAAATGATCCAATCCCCGACTGGAGAATAGTTTGGGAAAGGAATTGGTGGCCGAAAGTCTCCATATTTATCTGGTTAGCTTCAAAAAACAAAATCCTCACCTGGGATCGAATTCAAAAGAAAGGTTTTAATGGCCCATCGAGATTCTTCTTGTGTAATTCGGAGGAGGAAACCAGAGATCATCTGCTTCTCCATTTCCCCTTTGCCAAGACCCTGTGGATAAACACCAAAATATCCTTTGGTAAGCCTGAAAATGCCCCCCGCGAATTCAATGATGTAGTCTTCCAATGGAATAAGGAAGTCTATCAATGTAAAGTTGTCAGGCGCGCTTGGGACCTCATCTCTGGATTCTCCCTCTGGATGATCTGGAAGGAGAGGAATCGTCGGATTTTCCAGAACTCTGCAATGGAGTCGGAAGTCATTTGGGGTAAAGCAATTAAGCTTCTCTGCGAAACAATCTTGGCGGATAAGTGGGATGGGGAAGATTGGAAGGCCAACCCGATGGAGGAATAGATCCTGATCAGATTAAATTTAAAATTCGAAATGGTTTTTCATAAGCAGAATCCCCATCATGAGATGCGGTCAAACAGCCTGGATAAATTCTGCTATCCTAAAGATAACTTCATCAAATTGAATTTCGATGGAGCCTCTAAGGGGAACCCGGGCGAAGCTGGCTTTGGTGGTATCTTCAGAGACATCAGTAATCAGGTGAGATGGATTTTTGCTAAGTGGGGAGGGGAGATGACTAATAATGAGGCAGAGTTTTGGGCTCTGCACCAAGGCTTACGAATTGCGCTCAGAAACGGATACTCCAACCTTGAAATTATAGGGGACTCTCAGATCGCGGTGGAGATGTTGAAAAAACTCTGTAATGGCCGAAATTGGGAAAAGGTCTAAGTAGTTGGCGATCAGCAGGAATAGTCCAGGAAATAGCAGAGCTCTTGCCTCGTATTGAGTATAAGGTGATCAACCATGTGAGGCGGAAAGGGAACCAGGCGGCTGACTTCCTGGCGAACTGGGGATGCAGAGGCCGCGGCAACTCGGTGGATGCCCAATGGAGAGCGGTGTGCGGGCATCAGGAATGGTCTGACCTGGAAACCATCATCAAGGCGGATCATGACCAAGCCACAGGTAGAGGAGTGGAGCGCGATGAGTTGGAGCGCCAGAGGGACATGGAGAGTCCGGCCCATGAAGGATTATTATGATTAAGAACCCCAGGAGAATGAGACCGCTCGTGCGGAGCCTTGGGGAAGGACAAAAGGTAGGACAGGCGGTTAATGATCGTCAGAAAGGCCTGGGTGAAGAGATCGGTGATCGACATGGGAGATCACATCGAGATGGTACGCGATCTGAGGAGAATTCTTTGCCTCACATCAACCCAATGGTAGATCCGAATTGGCATGGTAATGGAGAGTACATGTCAGAGGTCGTAATTAGTAATAAATCAAACTGGGTGTTTGATAGGAGCTTCCATGCTTGCGGGAACAGATGGCAGGATTCGGACAGACGGAAGGATAGAAGGAGCAGGCTCCGGGATTCTATTAAAACCCACATGCACAGCACCCACCCTCAGAGTATTGCACCTAGTTGCAGCTGCGCGAAAGGCGTCCCTGGTTGTCTGAGAGTCTCCTGCATTTCTTCCAGCCGGTATTTGGTGGGCGGAAGGATGGAAACAAGAAAGAAGGCTCGGCTTGCTGAGGAAGTGGAAGCTACGCGGACAACAGTGGCCGATAGGAAAGGAAAAGGGATTGCGAAGGAGGAGGTCCCGGACGATGTCTTTGAGGTCCCAGACACTTCAAACGAGGGAGGGAGCAGCGACCCGAGTATGAATGCCGAAGAGTGGGAGCGGTATGCCATGGGAGTCAGTCTTAGGAGCCGGCGTGGTCGACGGGTTCCTACACGCAGGCGTCGGAGGCGGGTCAATCACGATGGCTGCGAGGCTGCTCCTAGTCGTGGTCAGAACAGCGAGGCCAGTAAAGCCCGGGGCAGCAAGAAAGATACCCCTGAGATGAGCCGTCGTCCTGGCAGGAAGGCCAGGCAAACCTTCGAGCATAAAATCCAGCGGGCAGAACATGTATACATGCAGAACACCAACCCGAAGATCAGGCGCATTATCTAGAATATGGAAGACGAGGCAATTCAGGCCCAATCGGAGTCGGAAATGGAAGATTGGGAGCTGATGGTTCATGACCCTGGCAATACAAGAGGAAGGATGTCTCTCTTCAAACAATCCCTTAATATGTACTAGGTAATGAAACGGTTGCTGGCCAAAGCTTTGGATCAGGTGGCCTCTGAAATGGCTGAGATGGCTCAGGGTGTTCCCAACTCGAGGCAGGAACTTCGGATCCTGCAAATCTCCATGAAGATGCAAGGGAATCAACTTGAAGAGATTTAGCAATTGCTCAAGGCCAGCCAGCAGAGGAGCTCCAAGGAGGACTCCCCAATCTTTGCTAATGATGTTGAGTAGTTCAGGTTCTTGTCTCCTTTATGATGATTTTGCGGTATTTAGATACTTTAGCCAGCTTCCCTCTTTTTGTAATGGACAGTTTATACATGCATTCCACTAGAATTAGACCAGGGAAGGACTGTAATGTCTATTTAGCCAGGAAAAAGAGACTTCGTGACTTCTTTTTTTGGTATGGTGTTAAAAACTTTAGGTGGATCCGGTACCCGGTTTCCCCTGGTGGGCGGGTAGCTGGTCCACTAATTTTGATGTAAGTTAATAGAAAACGAGATGCACCACCTTTGCCTACAAAAAAAAGAAAGTGCTCTGATACCACTTGTTGTAGATCTAACCCAGAAATATTATAGGTCTGATATGAAAATATAAGATAATGCAAATAAACCCAGAAATAGTATGAAATTATTCTTTATTAATCAAACCCTTATGGTAGGGCAACACCATACATTCACTCCTTAAGGAAGGAGAACACTCCACAAGCCATATGCTTGTACATACAATAATCCTTGACACAATTTCTTGCATTCTCCATGTGGATTCTCTAGCCTCTATATAGGCCTCATACATGCAATACCATGAATCATTACCATGGTTCCCTCATATCATCCACTAATACCATGGGCCCATTACATTATTACTAACTACTTGTGGTCCCTTACATGATATGGGTTAACCACCTTATTTATTACTATGGCCCATCCCATTATTACATTATTACCTTGGGTACCCCATATTATCCCCCCTAGGTATATAACAAAGGTCCTTGTTCTACCATAATTTGATTTGCATACTACTTAAACATCATTTGATTCAACTTGGTGATAATTAGGATTCTTTTCTTGCTTGTAATGGATATGATAAGCCTCTGCCATTTAATCCTTCTCAATATTTTGCTACAATGCTCCCTGAACCCTCTCGTATGGGTTTAAATCCATCAATATTTGTTATGAAATTTGACAAGACAGGTGTAAGGCATCTGTCCGAGCACTAGGGTCACCTTGTTTGGATGATAGTCAAGTTGAAGTCTTACAAACTTTAACCTCCCTCCATGTTAGCAAAAGTACGACAAAAACCCATGATTTGAAACCCTCCATAGAGTCTCCTCGGCCTGAACAAGAGTCAACCTAGTCTGCACAAGAATAGTAAATTTGTAAAAAAAAGGACATTAAATAAGATATGGTTAAGATAAATAAACTTCAAAGGAGAATTGCTCAAGCCAGAAGGGTTAGGCATAAAATTATCCCGTGGATGTTCCATTGGATCATTTAGAAACCAATCCTAAGCCATTTCCAAAAAAGAACAAGCCCCAATATTAGGCTGGTTCTCGTTATCATGGCGACATGACCGATTGTGATAATTCTTCACTAGGTACTTCTCATTCAGATGAACTTATTTCCAAAATGTATTGGAAAAAACAATACATAATTACAGTTCCTTGTCTGGAATATCACATCAGATAATTAATCTATGAAAATAATCAGCTAAGGACTTCCTTCTAAGCGAAGGATAAATCTAAAGAACAAAAGTAATCTAGTGCTGAGGGTAAAACCCAGTCAAAGGACACTTGCATCATGATTAAACCTATGAATATAAAAGTCACTATTTCATCAAAATTAAATGGATTTGATGCAAACTATTCTTCCCTTCAATTGAGATAAGTCTAGGATAAGTTCATTATATGTTAATTCTTTCATTTTAATTCTTGTTTCTGAACCTTAGAAGTCCTCTTCCCAAAGAGGCAAAGTTTAGAGTGGTTTGGATGGGCCACAAAGTCAGCTTAAGGATCATTCTCTTGCCTGAACAGCAAGAATAATTGATATGACGTCTCTTCTCTGTTGGTAATTAAAAGACATACCTTAATCCAATAGATAAAGAGAAAAGGTAATTATACCTAGTCTAACTAGTCAGAACCACCATTTCAACAAAAAAGGAATTGTTTTAAGTTCCTAATCGGGCGGTCTCTCTTAGAATGTTGAAAGGGTCAATTTTTCCGATCAACAATGGGTTAACCACTTTATTTATTAGCTATGGCCCATTTACAACTAACCGTGGTCCCTTTTCTCTAATGTGGATCAACCAATTACAATTATTAATACAAGATTTATTGACTCTCTAACTAAGTATGACTCTGACTTGGCCCATTGGGATTATTACATAAATAAAGGGGTTAGGGTTGGACCCTAAAATCTATTATCTAGAATTCAAGTTCTTCCTTTGTAGCTATAATAGGTGGATGTTGGATATCCAAATTTCTTTTTCATTTTTCCTTTAGCACTGGGTGTTGAACCATTGGCTCCTTGTGATGTAGCACTAGAACCATGTCCTTAAAACAAGCTTCTCTCCAACGTATCTAGTATCTGGGAATCGAGGCTAAATGTTAAGTGCTTGAATCAGTTCACCACCAGATGAGTGGAGAGGTCAATAATTCTTTGAGCACTAAGTCCTAGATTCAGGTGATCTAGCATCAAACAATTAGAACCAATTGAGGTTGTAGCATAGGCTGACACCATAGATGGTCGAATTCCTAGATACTCCTCGCACTCCAAAAACCACACCTAGTTGTAACTTTTATCGAGCCCATTGAATTTTCTTGAAAATGGATCCAGGCATAAGTTTCCCGTGTATGCTTGCTTCAACACTAAAGGAGAATATGCTTGAATAAAATGCATAATTTTGAATGTAAAGGCCCACTTGGAAAAATTGAAATACAAAGAAAAACTCTACTACACCAAATCCATGGTGTGTATCCCAAGAATTACCACATCATATACCATGTCACTGCCATATCATCTACCACATCATCTCACCGCCACTTGTCATGCTACGTCACCTACCACATGGTTTCTTTGCCACATGTCATGCCACGTCATGACCATATCACTATTGTTTGTCATTTGAAAATGAACCACTTGGACACTTAAAGATTCAAAAATCCACTTGCCACATCATTTTTTTGCCACCTATCATGCCACATCATGGCCATGTCACTACCACTTTTCATTTTAAAATGGACCACTTGGCCACCAAAAGATACCAAATCCACATGCCACATGTCATGACCATAGAGTTCCATGTCATCAGTCGTGCCATGTCACTCCCACCTGATACCACCTGGATGCGACTTGTACCACCACATGGGTGCCATGTGTCATGTTATCTTGTTTCCATGTCATCAACTTGACATATATATGCCATGTCATTTCCACCTTTATGCCACATTAGTTCATCCTTTACCACCTATAAGTTTGTCCACCTTACTTCAAAAATCTGGCATCCAACCTATCCCGAAGGTGTTTTCCTTCAACAACCCCTAGATGCACGAATGACATCAAAGTATAGATAAATCTGGGTAATCCGATGTTCGACTCATTTCAACAGATCCACAATATGATGCATCCAAGATGAACGAATTCCCAAATTCCTTAGTGCATCCTCGAATGACTTAGATTTTGAAAATTTGACGAGACTAGAACCTATCCTAAACTGCTTCACTTCAAAATTATTTTTCTTCGCATTCCTTGGGAGTTAGGAAAAGTCTCATATACCTTTGGAAGAATCTTTGAGAGTACTATCTAACCAAATTATTTTTCATACTCTTTTGATCGAGATAAATATAGGCAAAATGTCTACTAAGTTGGTTTTTTCAACTAGTTAGCATTCATGACTTCAAGTCAAACATTCTACAACATATACAGAACAATCCGTGATGCTAGAAACCTTAAGAAATAATGACATCACTACAATCATGAATACTCACCAAAATCCCCTGAACTTGAAATGACTTGACATCAATGACTAAACTTAACATCAATGACAAAAACAAACTTCCAACAATATAATTAACACACTACAATTCTTGCTAAACCACATCACCACAGTGTGAGAGTGAAGAACTTGCCCACCAATGTAATGCACTAATGACATCATATAATAACATCATAAACAATACACTTATTCATCCCTAAATGCACCTATGCAAGTAATATTTTTTTTAAATGTAATTAATTAATAGTGCATCTAAATATTCATGTGAATAGTCATAATATTTTTTGCACGTGTGTTGCTAGTAGGAATGAATACACCATACTACTAGTCCTCATTAGCCTATAGTAAATAGGTTTCACATCTAATATATGAAGTGGTTAGCCAAAGTGAGATGGTCGCACCTTTAAAGATATGATGAGTCATCCCTACATGCATTTCCATAACAAGCTAATGTTATCATGCATTTATAGGTCCATGTGAAATAAAATGTATTATTGGACAATGATGCAACTAATCCATACTAATGCATATCGTGTCATGTGCGAATGTAAATTCAATAAAAAAAAATGGGAATACACCAACATGGCACTAATGATGATACTCTAAGTCATCTATACTTACATTGCATATACTGAAATAACCTCTTACGTTTTTTTTGATGCACATGAGTGGATGATGTACCCCACAAATTGTTCTTTGTAAAGTTCCAAACCAAACCTATTGTTGCAATAAATTGATGCACCGATCATATTCAAATGTTCAATGCATTTCAAATGATATAGAGTGTCACATGTATTGTGGCTTGTAAATGTACCTTCATGTGGTGTGTGATGTTTTAGAGTGCTACACCACTGAAATTTAAAAATGAAAATGAAAAATATAAATTAAACTGAAAAATTATAATAGCAAAAATGTAAATTAAAATATATCAAACAAAATTTTAGTTTTATCTTTGTCACAAAGATGTAGTTTCTATGAAATTAAAACAAAAATAAAATTGTTTAGGAGGGATTTCAGAAATTAAAAACTAAACTAGAATTTACTATGAAACTTTTAAGATATTTAGACATTTAGCTAAAAAGAAGATGTTTTCTTTAGTTAAAGTATGTTTCTTCATTATAAATTGCAATTATTTAACTCAATATTATAATTATGTTTTATACATAAAATGATTTGATGTTAATCTTCCCTATTTTACTAATACTTACATTGTTATGTAGTTTAACAACCAATTGGTTCATGATCTCTAATTAAATATAATGGAGGCTTAAGTTTTTTAATTTTTTTTTTTTGAGATATTGTCTCAAGTGGTCGTGTTTGTTAGAGTTCTTGACTATTTCCTTATTTGAGGGATTTAATCATGTAATAGGTTAGTGTAGTGATATTTCATCTATTTGTGTGAGTATTTATTTTAAAGTGTTTGAAATGTGTGTGTATACCCTATTTAGGATGATATCATATCCCCTAGAAGAATGACTACAATTATTGTTCAAGGTTTTGAACCTCTATCACTACATACATCAAATAACTTCTAGATTCTATAATATTTAAATATTTTTGAGCCAAAGAAATATTTTATTGAATCAATTGCGTTGTTTCCTTCGTCAAGGTTTTAAGATCATTTTCATTTTGTTTTATTAGTTTATTTAATTTAATTTATTTTTGGTTTGGTTTTCTCCCTTTTGATATTGTTTATGTTCTTTGTCATACACCTTATACAACCTTGGTAAATTGAAACAAAGTGAAAAGTGTTTCTTTTCTTTTCTTTTCTTTGCTATGTAAGATTGATAGTGAGAAAACTTGCATTTTCTAGGTAAACTAATTTCTATCTACCCTGAATCTTATAAAGTTACACACTTTGTAATAAATTTTTATTTGAATTTTTTGTTTTCTTTTATATGCATCAATGTTAAAGGTTTTTTCAAATAAAAACAAGGGATTTTGGTATAAGCATGCACATCAAGACTAATAATCAATAATGAAAGAACCTCACTTCTCCTTCTTAACATTTGTTATATATTTTTCAATAACATATTTGGTTAAAAGTTACTTTATTAAATTAGATATCTTGAAAAGTGCATTTCACTTAAATTATAAAAGTAAATACCTCATAATATTATTTTAATACTTTTAAAGTTATTTTTTGCATACTATTTTAATTGATATAATACTTTTACTAGAAAACTGATTATCATATATGTTATAAAAGTAAGATAATTACATTCAAAAAATAACTTATTTATAAAAATAAGGTTATCGGATAGTTAAAGAAGGAACATGAATCTCTTTCACATAAAAACCTCATTACAAAGCCATAACAAACCATTAATGAACCTCCACTTGTCATGTGGTACATTGCTTTCTTTTTATGCCTTTTTAAAAAGCCATAACTTTGACATTCAAAGTTCATTTTTGGTGTCTTATTTTTTTCTAAACTACATATTTTTTTTTATGGGATTATATTTAGAAAGTTGGTTTCTACTTTTGAAGTTATATTACATGCATATTTTAATATGGATAATCCAATTGATCTCATACTTACCAATTCAAACTACTTCTCATGGAAACCATGTATGGAGGATATACCATAAAATAAGAGGTTTCACCAAATTACCTTTGGAAAAAAGTGTATAACTAGATGCATTAAAGAAATCCAAATGGTATAATAAAAATGATGAAGCGTGTGGATTAATTAGAATGATCATCTCTAATGATTTCCAATTGTTAGAAATACTGGGGGTGGTGAATTAGTATTTCATGCCTAATCAAACTTTACTTACTTTATGATTTCATTTTCAAATTTATCTAATCCATTATTTCATTAGTAGCACAATGTGTCATGGATCTAGGCATATTCAGTAAACCACGAGCAACATTAAACATAGGAACATATAAACCATAAGAATGAAACACATCATCAACACATCTATGCATAGGGACAACAAATTTTTAGGTGGAAACCCAATTGGAAGAAAAGCATCATTGTTTTTGTCTTTTTCTTCTTCTTATTATTAAGAAAATATTATTACATCTTGCACGCACAAACTCTTGCCAGTGTGCAGGATCCTACCTGTTGGAGGCTAACACCTCCTCTTTTTTCTCCAGCTTCAACTGGAAGGAAGCTACTACTCCCTGATTAAGTTTACCATATATTATTGAAAGGAAGCTACTAGTCCCTCACTGAAGGCTCTAACCCTTAGTTCCTTTGTGGACCACGTGTGTTTCAAAATATTTCAAACTAGATCCAATTGAATAAATAAAAACACAAAGACTTGCAAACCATGTTTCATCCAATTTTCAAAATGGACCCACAAAAAAAATTATGCTCAATTTAAATAACTAAATACCAAAACCTCTCTGCGATAAATCATTGATAAAACAAATAGCTTGGATAGGACATCAATGCTCTTTACTCATCAATATTATCAAATATCAAGTGAAAACACTTTACCCAAAAGCATTATCAAACATCAAGCCAATGCTCATCTATAATCATGATACTCAACAAGATAACCATACCATAACCCTATCTGACAACAAGATCCCTCATAAACTAGTCATTAACTCAATCTGAATACATGACAATGTGTAGCAAAATTATTAGGCATTTCTTTGCATAATACTAATATAAACAAGCTCAAAGCATCATGAAGTCTACAATAGGCTCATATTAATGAAAATTAGTATATAAGTCTTTGCCATACCATGCTCATGAACCATCAACAACAAATACTCACAATAAATCATCATATTCCATCAATGCTAAAATTGTCTCTACATTAGGTGTTGGTGCACTAAGATGACTATTTAAATCAACCTTAATTCCTACATTACATTATCAACCTGGGATTCATCTATTTATTTCAAGGATGTCGTCACTATCTGTGCAATACAGGTCAAAGGTTGTTACGTAACTAAATGAGTCTAACACTTCATCAAATTGTTGCAAGAATGTATTAACAAATCCTTAATTCTTGAAGTTCAATCAAAGACAACTCAAACCATAAATCTAGATCCAATCGTAACTATTTTGCAAAGGAAATGAATTTCAAGCATATGCACTAAAAGAAACCATATCTAATGGGTTACTGTCTGATCTAGTAAATGGAAAGAAATACTACAACAATAGACAACAAGTAACTACTTCAATCTTTAACATGAATCAGAAAGAACATCAATCAATTTTAACACTTGGCTTAATCTACGCAACTCATTAAAAGAACAAAATTAAAGAAACAACATTTAAAGATCTATTTCAAAGGCAATTATAAAATAACTTGATTATGTGAAAGAACAGTGATAAAGATTCGTAGAAAATAAGGAAATAATTATGACACAAAGGAGCAACTAATCTTCTAGTGACAGGGCCCAAAGCCTCCAGAAGTTACTGCTGATAAAGCTCAAAACGTGATTAAGAGCAAATCTCTGTATTTCTCATTAATTGAAATAATAAAAGTATAGAATTATTGTAATGTCAAAATTTACTCTGTTTAATACAAAGATACAATAATGGGTAAAAGTTCCTATTGTCTAATCCTTTTCACCCATCGACATCATATACACTAATGGAAAACTAATGGATGAAAGTGAATCCTGAGGATCGAGTGATCCTCAGGATTTTGTGGCTAAGTGATTGGATCTTTATTGGCCGAATTAGCACTCTCTTTCCTATATTTTGCTAGCCCGCACAACCAGGGAATGGTTTTCTCTTGGTTTAGTGTTATCTTTCTATCAATTGAACAACAATTGTCCAATTCTGATTTCATGTGCATAAAAACAAGCAAAAGTTAGTCTTTTCATGCTAAAAACATGCAATCTGTTAATGATTTATTTTACATAACTTTCACAATCTTTTCTTCCAAATCCTTTACAAGAATGAAGACAAATATATAAAATAAAGTGATTTATTAAGTAATGTAAGGGTACAAACATACCTTTTCTGTGATCCAACATACTCCCCTGCTTACCTTTTTGCATGTCCTTGTGCAAGGAGATGATGAACATGCAATTATGTTAGGCAAGATAGGTCTCTTCTGTATATAACCGAAAACCATTTTTCTTTTTAAGAATTACAAATGCTTAGCCTTCTTGGCATTCTGCCAATTCATAGTAAAAATGATATCCATCAGGCGGATACTAAATAATAAGGCTTCTATATCGGTAGATTATCCATGTAGGGCCCATGCATAAAATAAGATTGTTGAACTTAACCAAATGAGCAACAACATCTTTGAAATTTTTGTAACCGGACGACTCTCTGTTTTTAATGATGTTGGAGGAAGCCATCCACCTCTGTTTTGCAGCAAGTAGGGCTTCTTCTTTAATATCCTAGAAATATTCCACTCCTCTTTTACAGTGTCTTTATGGAGGGGACCTAAAGAGGCCACAACCTTCGATTGCTCCATAAAATTTTTATGTTGTACAAAAAGGTGTGTGGGTTTTGTATGTTCTCCCCTAACCCAAATACCTAATTCATGCTCCCTTTTCTGGAAAATGTTATATGCCTTAGCCCACTTAATCTGATTACAAACAAAAGAAATGAAGGCTTGAAATTGAACATCTCCTATGAAGGGGCTAGGATTAGCATCCCCTTCGTCTTCCAGGTAAAAGTTGTGTAAGTATAATTCACATAGGAGATGCCTCACCTTTTCATTTTGCTCCTTGCAACATTGAATAAAGTTTGGGGTCAATTTAAATTCAACTGGTTTATTGGCCCTGATAGCCTTAACCTTTAACAACAAATACCTCTCAAGAAAAAACAACGCATAATTGGTAGTAGGTGACCTACAAGACAAGGCATCTGAATAAATGGAGCAGACAATTTTAATTTGCTCCATAGATTTCTGAAGCTGACTCTGTACTTCTTTTACTTTCTTCTGCTAAACTCTAAGACTAACATAATTTTCATCCTCTGTTGCAATCAACTCATCAAACTTCTTCAATAAATCCTTATGAATCTGTAGGGGTACCACTTCCCTTCGATACTGTGCTAGAGTATGTTGTAATTCCGCTAGTTCTTTCCGCAACTTTCGTATGGTGGCCTCCCTTGCCAAAGGAGTATATAGGGGTGTGTCCTCAGTATGGGAAGCATTATCATAGGTTACCACCGAGTCGGTATGAACAACTGTTTCTGCTGTATCAACTATTTGAGAGTAATCTGGAAAATCTATTTGAACCACAACATCCATCAAATCCGCAGAAAGAGAAAAATATGTCTGAGTCTCCATCAAGCAGGTGAAAATATCTTTAGTATAGGTCTCAGCGATTTCAGTATGATGCATTTCAGTTTGAATTCCAATTTAATTCACAGGGGTGTCTTCTACTTGCGTTCCAGTGGTCTGAAGGAGTTTTTTGTTGGAAATAATATTGAGAGGGGGGTGAATCAATATTATCAAGTCACTTATTTTCTTTTTCACACCCAGATCATATACGCTACTTCAGTTAGATAAAACCACGTATATACGCAAATACAGAGAAGGAAACCCGCGTATGCAATGCAGACTTATACTTTAATTTATCTTACAGATGTTGATCATTAATCTGTGTATTAGAATCAAATAAACAGTAACCAGAAACAGTAAAACAGATCTGAAGACAATCACACACAAGAACACAAGATATAAGGTGGAAACGCAATGTGGGTGAAAACCACCTGCTGCAATTCGTCTCTATCTTCTTTTAATTAGAAACTTCTTTTTGCAATGTACTGGTGCAGTCCTTTACCAGTACGCAGGCTGAAACTTGCAGAGAGCTACAACCCTCTCTCATTCTCCAGCTTCTCCTGGAAGGGAGCTACAACCCCCTTAGCTCTTGCACTAGCCAAGATACTAGTACATAGGTGCTGGCCTACAGAAGGCTACAACCTTCTCTTTCTTCCAGGGACCACGTTTCATAAATTTTCAGACTGGATCCATGAACATCAATCAATCATCAAAAATTTCTGCATCAAACAATCTCCTTTTCACCAATTAGAACTGAATCAAGTAGATACTTCTCCAAAACACAGTAACAGTAACTGCACACCAAATTCTGAACCCAGAACACTGCAGCAATAAACAAAAGCATTTAGATCACAACTCAAAAGATATACGCTACTTCAATAACCTGAAACCTGCATGCATACACTTCTGTGTTTGGACCAACCTGCATATACGGTATTTTCATTCACTGAACCAGCGTGTAGACACGCCTTCGCTTCACTGAACCTGCGTACAGATCTATAAAGGATAGTTCATTCTTTCAAATATTCAGACACTAATTAACCCAGATTATCAGATTTATAGATCAAGCATGCACCACATATAACAGATCAAAATCATACAAAGATACTATCATTCAAGCCTAAAGATTATGACCCATCAATAGAACTTATCCTTCTCTTTGCACTAAGGTTCCTCCTTCATTCAGATCTAGATCTGCACCATAACCCCAATCACCAATATTTGAGATCTAGCACTTATTAGATATTCAATTAATTCAGATGATGCTTTTCCAAATGATCTCCTTCCTCTTTTATAGTCTTAGGCCTTTCACAATACCACGGTCCAAAACCATAATAAATCAATACCATGGACCCAATACTTGGGATCAACACTTCTGACGAGATACCATGTTCCAAAACCATAGGATCAAATACCAAGGACTAAATACCACGGACCAAAAGTAAGTTCTCCAACATATACGCGCTTTTCTTTGCGTGAAAGTGCGTGTATACGCATACACGCCTTTGTAACGTCTAACCCGCGTGTATACGTGCCTTCGTCTAGGTGAACCTGCGTATATATCTTTTTCCTTCATTTTGAGATCTGCCAGCAAAGAGAGTTGCCATCAAGGACAACACCTGTGCCATAGCTCCAAACCTGTGCTATAATGCCAACAATCTCCCCCTTTGGACTTGATGGCAACCCCAAGATCCTCAAAGTCATTCTCCCCCTTTGTCATCAATGGAAAAGGTTTGTGCTCCCCCTGAGTACATGCTTAAATCTCTGCCCTGCTGTGCTGACCATGCTCCCCCTGACTGTAGGCAAGATCTGCAAAAAGATGTTCTTCAAGAAGAACCATGACTTATACATCATAAAAGACCTTCCTATCACCAAAAGACTCAATACATACATCCATCACCCAACCAAGTGGGGATACATAAGAAATTTACATATGACAACCAAGTACATTACATCTTCATCCCAGGCATAGTGGGGAAACCAAAATAGGACATTACATGACCTTGACACCATAAAAGAGATACATGACATAGAGACGAAATATCTAGAGCAAGACTTATGAAAGTCACCAATAACTGATATCAGCAACATCTGTCAATCACCATTCAGATCAGCAACCATGTATTCCTTCTGTTCTCCCTCTGCATTTGTTCCACCTAAAACCAACAACAGTTGTGAACTTGAACCAACAATGCATCATTAGAAGATTATCTGCTCCCCCTGAACCTGTGTCAGATGGTCTCTGTCAGACCCATATTAGACTATCTTCAACTAGAGCCTGTCCCTACTGATATCCATCAAGCCTCCATATACGCGACTATCTCTACATAAACTGGCGTATGTACGCAGATCCTCCTCAGGCAACTCGCGTACACCCATTTTTCTCTGAAACAGACAAGTTTTAACAACAAGATGATGCATCAACTACTCCCAGCTTCTGTCTGAGGTACTCAAAAGTTTCCCTAGGCAGTGGTTTGGTGAGAATATCAGCAACTTGTTCCTTAGAGGGAACATACTCCAATTTGACCTTTTGCTCCAACACTTGTTCCCGGAGAAAATGATACTTGATCGGTATGTGCTTAGTCTTTGAATGCATGACATGATTCTTTGAAATTTTGATTGCACTTGTATTATCACATAAGATGGAGATAGGTGGTGTATAAGTGATTTGAAAATCCTACAAGGTTTGCATCA
>APFE030682527.1:0-25712 GCA_000404065.3 Pinus taeda
TAAATCTCAATATAAACATTTCAATAGAATAAAACAAAATACTTTTATTAACATAAAATGTTTACATAAAGAATACTCTAATCTAAACATTTCAATTACTACATAAAACTTTTTCAACTTTCAATTATCAAAAATAAAACCTTAACATTCGTCTCCTTGCTGCTGCAGGCTGAAATGGAAGCTCAAAAGCAAAAATATTCGAAATGGAGTAGCCGTTGAAGATATTACCTGAATTTGCGAAATCTACTAATTTCTTGATGGTTTCAAATCCGCTCTAAGAGCTTGCTTTAGGTTGTTGTTAAGAGATGGGGGAATTCATTCATTTCGTTGATGAAACTTGGGCTTTCGATTCAACCTAGATAGCTGGATTAATGCTATGGGAGAACTGAACCACTGCTCGCTGGGTCAGATGCACAAACTGCTTTCGCATCGAACTCGCAGCACATGTCCGCCTCATGCGATGTCTCACCAGCATGAAGGCCACGTGTTGCTCGCTGTTTGTTGTGGCAGACCCTGGCAGGGACTACTGCCACGGCAATGGCTCCCTTGTTTTGTTAAGGGTTAATCTATGGGAAGCCTATGATAAGGTCATTTTAACGTTTCTCAATTTGGTCTTGATTAAATTAGGCTTTTCCCTTCTAATAATGAATTAGAGAATGGGTTCCATTTATTTAGTCCCATTTTCAGTTATTTATATTAATGGAACTCCATTTAATGGATTTCAGGCAACAGATGGACTAAGGCTTGCGTATTTAATATCTCCTTTACTTTTATAGATACTAGAAAAAGTCGTGAGCAAGCGTTTTGGTCTCACAAGAAGTAGTGGTTCTTATTTTGGCATGCTAGCTTTTGTCTACATTGTGACTTCTCAAATTTTATTTCGATATAATGTTCCTTATTTTCTATTAGTTCTTTGGAAGATGTGAGGCATGTCACGTTAATTTTGGGTTAATATTGTAATTCAATGGGATCATTGACATAATCCAAGATAAGTCATGTTTTTAGTAGTCAGGATCACCTTAATCTTGCCCTTTTCATCTTGAGGACTTATTTCCTTTCCATACAAATCTCTAGTGTTTTGTTTTAAATATTTGGATTTATTCTTCAATCCCAATGGATGTATGATAAAATATTCGGTCTGGATTTTGAAGAAGGTCAAAGAGAGATTTTTTTATGGTTCACTAATTTCCTATCTAAAAGTGGAAGATCAGTCTTTCTTAAATCAATGTTGGCAAGCATTGTGTTATACCAAACTTCCATCACTTCTAAAAGGCATTGTGAAAAATATCACAAAGGTTAGCTTTCAATATCTATGGTCGAGTTGTCATGCCTCAGGCATACCTCTTGTGAAGGAGAGTAAGTTGGATTCTCCAAAATTGTTGGGGATGGGGTATAAAGAATATTTATCTCTTTAAAATAAATATTAAAACATGGAACTATTATGGTAGTGCTAAGTATGGGACACCACTATTTAACTAATATTATTGATTAGTTAAATAATAAAAAATAGAGTTAAATAAATTTATTTAAAACACTTAACACATATGGGGAACTAATTATTGATCCGTTGGTCACTAATATCGGCTTGTCGACTAATTTTGGATTCCAAAAAAGTTATAGAAAGGTTTTCTTGTATGGAAGTACGAATTGATTATTTCACCATAATTGAGAATTTGGTGGTTTGAAAAATAAACAACAGTTCTAATGTTAAGATCATTGAGGATCCATGATTGAGATTTGAGGAGAATTATAAACTTTTTGATGCTCATATCCACTCTCCACATAATTTGGGGTCTATTTGTATTGTCTAACATAAAATCCCAATATACTCAATTAATTTGTTGTGTAGGGTAGATGTACACGGCACTTTTGGTCTTATCTAGTAGAGAAGTAGATGAGTAGGAGTACATCGAAAAATTATCAGCTAGTTTTATTCGACTAATGAAGGATAAGGTAGATTGTTTGTGTTGGTCTAGGAATGTGCACTTAGAGGAATATAGGGTGAAGCTAGGTTATAAATTTTAACAAGAAGATCAATTCACATAGGATATTTAATGGTGGTGGAGATTTATGTGGCATATTCATTATCTCATAAAATTAAAAAATTGTCTATGGTTTTCTCTAAGTAGCGGGTGATTGGCGTGGGGAAATTGCTAGAAGAGGGGATGGATTGGTCCTAATCATTTCTCACTATGAAAATCTGGTGGGGAATCATATTTTCATACTTTTATTCATTTTCCTTAGTCAGTGCATGTATCCTTTATAACCAAACAATATCTCAAGTCAGATGCTTCTGGGGTAAATCCCTCAAGTGAGCTTACAAGGGAATGTATTATGGATAAGTTAGTTTCTTAGTTTGAAGATGTCCCATGCATTATTTTTTCATTTAGTTGGAAATAAACTCCAACTTGTTTAGAATTATTAACATTCCCCATGAGTTATAGTGACATATGTTTCGAGAATGACAAGGGAATTTATGTTGAAGTTATGCTAGTCATGGAGAGTGATATCTGCTAACATTTTTTTGATAATGTGAGTCAAGGTCACCCCCATGTTTTTAGAATTGGGGCTTATTTATTTCTTTCCTAGACGCATTATTTCTAATTTAGATATGCCCATGGGATGGGAAAAAAATAAGGCTTAATGTTTTTCCCTTTGGATCATATTGGAAGTATGTAAAGCCAAACGAATTAAGAATCATTGGGTTCTTGATGAGCCTTGGCTAGTCTTTTAATGGGCCCACAAATGTATATGAATGGACATTATGTTCCTTGGCTTCCGCCTATAGATAATTTAGAGGTCTTTATAGTCCTTTGATTTGTTTTCCTCTAGATACATTTGTAGAGCACCTATACAATAATTTATGATCCATGTTTTTACCATCTTCGTCTCATGTTAATACTCTTTTCATCCAAAATATGAATTTTTTGTTAATGTCTTATTATCCTCCTAATATGCTATTTTAGTTTTTATTCCTATAGATTTTCTAGAAATTACCAACTTCTTCTATTAAAAATGGTATATGGAAATAAAAAATCATGGGTTCCATCTAAGCATAGAACTTGTAACTCTCTTAATAGTTGTTGCTATTCCCTATGAAAACATAGGTGTTGCAACTCCCACATGTAGTTGTTACAACTTTTCCTAAACTTATAGGCTTCAATTTTGACCTATGGTCATAAGTACTACAAGTTTGAGTTGTCATCATTATTGTAGCTTTGCATGTTATGACTCTCACCTCACTATTTTTGCAACTCTGTGTGTTGTAACTATCACCTCACCATGCTGCAACTCCCACCTCATCGTGTTGCAACTATCTCCTCAATTATGATATGACTCTCACCTTAGTATTGTTGTTATCATTCTCACCACTACTATTGCTACAACTCTCACTCAATCCCATCACTACAACTCTCGATAAAGTGTCATAAATCTGCAATGGCCATTTTAATGCATTAGTTAACCAAATAGTTGTCACCAATAAATCGAACAAGAAGTTAAAGAAAAGATCTTCTCATAGAGGAAGATGACAGAGGAATATAGGAACTCAAAAAATGATGATTTTTCAATTACCATTGTAACACAACTGATTAAGTCGACTTATTCTTGATTTTTTATATGTTCTAGAAATCAATGCAATAGAATGACACATCCTAATTCTCAGGGTTGTCAATCAACTTATTTGATTAATTTAGATGAAATAATTATGTATGAAATATGTTACTCTCCTATATCGGGGTCATCAAAATCAAAAGCCAAATAAGAATTAGTCCTTTATTGTACTTATGTTTCCATTTTCCTGCAATATAATTTTCTCTCCATTCTTTTTCAATCAATGGTGTGTTGAGTACCTAACGTTTTATTACTCTTGTAAATAAGTTCCTCATCAAAGGAAGTATGTACCACTCTTTAACCAAGTAATATTTGTACTCATATTATAGTCATAGCATTACATTACAATTCATTTTATTTCGATAATTACTTAGTTTTTCCTATTGCTACAACTTTGAATTCTAACCTACAACTTTCATATTTCATATTGTTTCAACTCTAATATTATGTATTATTGCAACTCTATATCATATTTTTACTTGTGCAACTCAAACATTAATATTATTCTTAATTACAAAGTAATTTTTGTCATCAAATTTATAAAACAATTTGTGACTTAGGTCATTTATTACAACCCTTGTTGTTGGTACTCCACACTAACACTACAATACTCTATTTTTCAAAATTTTGATTCCTCTATTTTTGAATTGATTTATTTTGATGTTTTTGTTTACAACTTATGACTCATGATTTTATTTCCTTTATGAGAAAAGTATGGTTTCATAGTTTGTGTTCTATTGCATCAAATTCCACACGTCATTGCATTTCTATTAAAAAAACCAAGATCATATTAACATTGGAAAAAACAACCCTTGATGTTTGTGTGATTTATTTTCTATATGTGTAAATTTACTTTCTTGCAATTTAGATCAAGAACTGTTTTGTTTACGTTTCTGCAAAACGTGCATTGGATTTCAAGTGTCCTATTAGTTTTCACTAGTGACTTTTGAAATCATCTCAATATATTTCCCTATGACAATATTTATAATACTACAACTATAGGTTGTACTAGCATAGACGGTCCATAGTTTGAAAATTCATACAAACCTCAGTTGATAATTAAATGTACATGTTTGTGCTTTTATTTTTCAACAATAGAAACGTAATTTAAAGCCTCATCATTATTTTCATCGTTGTTGGGTTGTTGTCCTTCGTGCAACCATTATTTCGTTCCCTAATTCTTGTTTGATGTTTTTCTTTAGTAGATAGGATTTATTTTCTAACATATCAATGCAATCACTTTACTTTTACAACAACAATCTTAGATATAATGTCTCCTTAACTTTCATTCCTAGATTTAGAGACCAACAGGGTAGATTTGCCAAAAAATACTCTAGAAAACTAACAATGCAGATTAGTCTCAAGAGGATAAAAGCCACATTAAACCAAACTACTTGAATCCCATAGAAAGTTCTCATGTAAAAAATATTCCTTAAATATTTGTCAAGGAGTGCAAAATTTTGCAAGCTTAATTCTTCCCATGGACAAAAATATCTATTTTATGAAGATCTAATTAGTGAGTAGTTCCTTTCCGAAGAGATAATTTTCTTGGACTATTCTAAAGCACCTTTATAGGAATAAGGAAAGCCCCAAGAAGAGATGTCCCATTAAGTTAAGGAAGAAGAAAACACTAGAAAAATCCCTAACCTCGAGTCATATAAGTAAATCTACATGAAGGACATTCGCCACTTAGTTTTTCCAAACTTTCATGGTTTATATGAAGAAGATATTGACTCATTCCTCTTCAAATTTAATGTACTATACAATATTTAAGATTATATGAGAGATTCTTAGAAATTGAACTAGACTAAAGAACATTGTGTTATGCTAGTTCATGAGTGTACCACGACTACTGTAAGATTAAATAAAGAATGGAATATCTCTTCAAGGTAAGAAATAATGATGATGAAGGTATTGAATATAATTTCAAAAGGTTCAACTAAATTCGTTGTAGAGAAATGCATGAAAACATGGCTCCAGAGACACTATGAGTTCTTTTATTAATATTGATTTGAGATGAGTGATTTGAACTCCTCAACGTGGTGAAAGGATGAGATGTCTCTCGACATCCTTATGAGGTCATCATCAAGCTATGCCAACCATATTCTTGGGGCACTTCAAAATTCGATATAGAACATAGAGATATACTAATGAGATTCTCTAAAGCTATTGGCATCAGGGCGATGAGCAAAAAATTAGGAAGGAAGGAAGCATGGGATTCAATAAGACTCTAGTCATGGATCAGATGAAGAGGAAGCCAAATTTGTACCAAAGCTAAAAGAGGGAAATGGGCATTTCAAATGTAAACTTCCATTTAAATTTTTTGAATGTGGAAGATTAGGAAACTATTCCACTAAATTTCCTTTTGCAAAAGTAAATGATAGTGATGTTGAAGTAAAATTCAGATATAATGATAATAAAAAAGATGAAATGTAAAAAGGAGAATCATCTACTACAATGAAGATAGTTATTGTAAAAGGATTGAAATCATGTCTAATGATAAAATAGGAGAGATATTTTTTATAGCCATGAGCGATAAAAATACTCAAGAAGAGATTGAAGTAGAAGTAGACATTGAAGGAGAACTCATAAGTGCATTGGAAGAACTATGACCTATAAGAAAAAAGGTATATAAACAAGAACAAGAACTACAAGAATATAAGGATAAATACTATTATGTGGTTTTTTTCATCCCTCTGAAAATTAAACTAGAAGAAACCAAGAGTTGATAAAGGATATTATATCAAAGCAGTCAAAATAAAAGGGAAAACGCTATGAAAAATTGGAAGAAGAAATTTTTATGTTAATAAAATAATTACAAATTATATTAGATCAAATTGATCAGAACATGAAGCTCATTAAGGTTTTTGATTCATTAGATCACATATTCAACCTGCAAAGATCTCCGCTCATTAATGCAGGCCATGGTTATAAGTAATACCACAAGAAATGTAATGGTGAATAATGATCAAGGACACAAATGGAGAAAATATCAAGAGATATGCCAATCCATTCATAAGACATACCATAAATACAATTGAAGACACGGTTCAAGTAAAGAACCATCCTAAGCATGTTCACTTTAGTAACTCAAGTTACACATAGAAAGGAACCACGATTCGGTGAGATACAACTAGCAAAAGAAAGGGAAGAAACCAAGATGAGCTTGAAAACACTACTACATCAAGAATACATTCTAATCCTCTTAAGGGGTCTAGAAGAAGTAGTGGAATGGGAGTCAAGGATTAAGAAAGAGATGAATCTCTTCCAAGGAGAAACAATGTTAGAAGAAATTATTCATCAAGACAAATTCACTTAGATAGGTATCAAAATATATATTTTTGGTCATTTCTTCGCATGTACAAGGTTTGGACATAAAGAAATGGATTTGAGGACCTATCCCATGAATGATCATATTAGAAACAAAGGATATTATCAAAATTTTGGGAACAAATATATGGGGAATCAAATTAGAAGTTATAAAATTAGACAATCTGAACCAACTTCTCCATTATTCAAGTTCAATGTAGATGCTACAAGTGTCACAATGTTGGAAATATAGCTTGTGACTATAGAATTGACATGAGATAGTTTTCTAAACAATCAAGTGAGTAATGTTTAATAGCCTCATGTTAAAGTTTCATGTAAAAAAGGAAGTTAACTGAAAAAAAATTACCAAGGTCACGAGACATGCATTCCAAGCTGAATGGAGGAGAAAAACATCAAAGTGGGTACCACTTGTGGTTATTAATGGCTATGGAAAATGGCATTGTCATTGGCAAAGGCAAAATGAAATAAATGGAAATTTAATAAAGTGAATAAAGGAAAATACGAGAAAAAGAAGATGAAGGGACAAGAATATGCATGCAAATTAAATTAGAGAAAATGAAGGAAAGTTGAAGGACAAGGAAAAGGAATGGAAGATAAATGCGACATAAATAATTAAAATAAACCTTAGAAACAATTGAAATCTTTTGTAATTTTATCTTCTGATCACTTTTAGAAATAGAATTCCGAGAGAAGAAGAGAAAACCATCACATGGACACAAGAAGTAAAGGAAAGAAAAGGAAAGCAAGGGAGCATGAGGAAAATATTGTAAGAGAAACTATAGCGGGAATATTTCGCAAGCAAAATGTTTCATATTTAATATCGTTACAAATATTTGAATGCATGGTACATGCATTTGGTTATTTGGTTATTTTCTTGTCATTATCATGGGATATTCCTCGATTTACAATGTTTTTAGCCTTTCCTTTCCATTTCCTAGATAGACATGGTATGATGGGATTCATTCTTAAAGATTTTGGATCTAGTTGAGGTGGGATCAGGAAAGACTCAAGGATTTGGGATCGATATTGTTTTCTCTACAAAGCCCTTGACAGGTGGTAGGAGAGAAGAAAATTCCTTTCGGTATGGTGAATAAATTTTGAGGCATCATGTTAGTCTAGTGATTTATGGACCAGTTTAGGTGAAATCAATGTAGTTGAGGGTTGAGATGGTTTAGCCTCTTGATACCATGGTTAGTTTTGTTTTGGTTTATCCCATGATATGCCACATTCATTCTTGGAATATGGCACCAGGGTGATTACATAAGAGAGATATTTGGTTTAGCCCAATCTATGGTCAGGTAGTACGTGGAAGTCCTTGACATGGTTGGCTTTATGCATATGTTATTATGTGTTTTTTCTTATTTAGATTAATGAGCACATCCATTGGTTATTGTGTTGATTTTATGGCTAGGTTTTCATGGCTTCATTATAGTTAAATGTTGGTTATAGGCATGGTTAAATGATGTTCTTGTGTTATGTATCTTGGTCAGGATTCAATGAGTTATTGAATGGTTATATGAATGTATGAGATAACAAGTGTTGTTGTAGCTAGCTTGAGATGGAAGTGAGACTTCTTCATGATTCTCTAATAGAATTAATGAGACTATGAATAGATATGCATTCATGACCAATAGATACCATGTTTACCATATGCTTGTCTAAACGTTTATCATGTATTTGGAATGTTTGGGCAATATCTATGCTCTAGTATAGATTATACAGACTTGTGATCATCTTAGACTTGATTCTAGAAAGTTGTGGGTAGTTCTAAGTAGTGGCCTATACACTAACCGTGAGATTGTGGCAGTGAATCTCTGTTTGCAGGCACAAAACTAGGGAATTTCTATTGTAGCCACATGGAAGGAATCTTATTAATATTATTGGATCCTTCTAGATGCATCGAATACTTGGCATGCATGCGGTAGGGCTATGGCATAAGGTGAAAAAATAGTTCCAACTAAGGGTAATATCATCAATGGATGTTTTCTAACATCGGGGTGGTCATGTGCCTTTGGGAGGTTGCAATAAGTTTAGTATGGAACAGCCCACTTCCATAACTATAACCCTGATGTTGGGTCATTTATAGTAAATCTCGTATTAATTACACTATGATGAGGTTGTAAAAGTATGTAAATATGGGGTGGGTGTTACAGGGTGGTACCATACCAGTTATGTTTCTTATAAGCCTTTCACTAGTACCAATGTTATATAGTGGTATCAAATCAAGGTTTATAGTATTGGACCCCGAAGTATGTGAAAATGGTCATGGTTATCATGCATGTCGTTATGGTTATAGTTTTATATTATCATATTGATTCATGTATGCTACTGAATCATGATGTTGATGTGTTGTTTCTATTATTATAGATTGTGTTAATTTGGACTAACTTATGTAGATTTAAAAGCCTCCTCTGAGATACATTGAGGTATGATTTTGATTATTTCCTCTATTTTGTTTATCTAGCAAGTCATGTTTTCAAGAAATAGAAGGAAAATGATAAAGATAATAATGGTGGATTACAATTCACATGACTCCTCATACACTCGTAATGTGAATTCAATGGAATGATTGAAGTCAGTTGAGCAGTAAGGAGAAGAGTACTTTCCTAATCTAGAGAGTAAATTAAGGAGTATAACAACATATATTATATGTTGTAAATAAAATAATAACAATTTTATTGAGGCACAAGACATACTTGCAAAGTTTCAAGAAAAGCAAGGTGATGTCAATGCAGTGATTCTTCAAAGTTTTTCAGACTTACAAAAGGAGGGACAGTTGGGGATCAATCATCAAGATAAGTAGGAGAAGAAGACTAATAGGGCAGATAGTAGTAGGTCTCAAAGAAGTTACATGTTGGATAGGGATGATACAGTGAGGAGTGGAAGACACTTGGGTACACATGAAAAGAGGAATGGTACGCATGCATTTTATTATAGCTCTTCTTCCAAGAGAAATCATTGCCATCACTATCAACATCATAAGGAGAGTGAATATTTTCTAAAGGAGTTTAAGAAAGCCAAGAATCCTAATTTTTATGGTGATTTGGGGAAATCGGACGATGCAGAAGCATGGATCCTTAGGGTGAGGAAATTCTTCAGATTGCATGACTATTTAGAGAACCTGAAAGCTAAGATATCCACTTTTAGTCTGAAAGGAAAAGAAGATATATGGTGGGAAGATATTAAGAATTGCATAGGAAACAAATAAGAGAACCTAACGTAGGGTGAGTTAAAAATATCTTCAAGAAGGAGTACCTATATACGAGATATTATGATGGAAGGGATAAGTATTTCTATGAGATTAAAATGGGTCTCATGATAGATGAAGAGTACAAAACCAAATTTCTAGAGTTGTTGAGGTATGTTCCCTATATCAAGGATGAGAAAGGAAACATCCAAACATTCGTCAATGGATTTCCATTACCATTCAAAGATAATTTTGAGTTTAATGAGCCTCTTCCATTGGAGGAAGTTATCAGAAAGTTAAAGCATTATAGTGAGAACTCAAAGCGCAAGACTGAGTTCAAGTGTGACTAGAAATGTAATGAGAAGACTAAAGGAAAATGGTCCAAGAAGTGAGGAAGATATCATAATGCATGTAAGAACAAACATTTATCCCCTCATAAGAAGTTTAATGCAGCTGAGAAAGGACATGGGTCTCAGCCTAGATAGAAACATAATAAAGGAAATAACAGAGAACCATTGAAGTGTTGGATTTGTGGTAAATACCATCTTAAGAAGGAATTTCCATTGTACTAAGGTGGCAAACCACAAATCTAAAATCATTCAGGAAGCGTAGATAGTTGGGGATATTGCCTACAGAATTATATGGATCTATGTAGCACTTCAAAATGGGTAGGAAGACCATCAGGAATCTATTATTGAGATGGAAGTTAAGCTTTGTGATCAAGTTTTTTCATTTTGAATTACCCTAGATCTAACAATAGCTATGTTAGTTCTAACCTAGTGGATTAGTGTTATTTGAATAAAGAAGTGCATGAAAAATCCTGGTTGGTATAGTTTCCTACAAGGACCAAGAGAGAATTCATCGCTTGATGAGATCTTGTGCATTTGAGCTTAATGGTATGCCTACATAAACACATCTAAATGTGTTTCCTTCGGGATCATATAACATGCTTTTGGGAATGGATTCATTTTCCACTCATGGTACTAATGTAGATTGTTATGACAATGTCATTGAGTTCTTGGAAGACGCTAGAAAAAAAAGAGTCTTGCAAGGAAAGAATAATCCTACATTAGTGAGAATGGTTATAACATACAAGCTAATTGCAATAATAGGAAATGATTTTTATTGTTTTAAGCTCATGTTTCAAGTGAAAAAGGTGAGGATGTTAAGGATGATGAAGTCTTGAGGAAGCATCATTTCTTGCAACAATTTCAGGATGTGTTTCTAACAAAGATTCTATATTTTCCTCCTCATAGAGAGGTGGTTTTCTCTATTGAGTTAGCACAAGGAGAAACACCAACATTTAAGGCACCATACACAACCAATACTTCAAAGTTAGTGGAATTGAAGTTGTATCTTAAAGAGATTCTTGATAAGGGATACATGAGGCTAACTGTGTCACCTTCGAGTGCACTAGTGTTATTTGTAAAGAAGAAGGATGCTACTCTTAGATTGTGAATTCGTTATATGAAGGTAAACAAGGTTACTATCGAGAAAAAGTACCCATATCTTCATATTGATGACTTGTTTGATCAACTAAATGGAGAAACAATGTTTTCAAAGATTGATCTAAGATGAGGATATAATCAAGTGTGCATCAAAGAAGAAGACATCTACAACACTGCATTTTATACAAGGTATGGGAACTATGAGTTTGTTGTGGCTCCTGTTGGTCTTACCAATTGTCCATCCACCTTCATATTTTTTATGAACAATATGTTGTCCCCTTATCTAGATAATTTTGTGGTAGTCATTTATGATTATATACTCATATATTTGAGGAATTTGGAAGAGCATGCTGAACACCTAGTATGGGTGTTGAGATTGTTGAGAGAGCATGATTTGTATGCCAAGATAGACAAGTATAGTTTTTTTTAGTCCCATATTCATTACTTGGGACATGTTGTTTCCAAGGAGGGATAGCAGTCAATATGAAAAATATTAAGGTTGTCATGGAGTGGTTAGCTCCAAAGAATGTGGATGATGTCAGATCATTCATGTGAATGGTAGGTTATTACAGGTGGTTCATTAAAAACATCTCTAAGATTGGTTATCCTATTACATATTTGTAGAGAAAAGGAAACAATTTTAACTGGATTGTTGACTCTATAGCTACTTTTGAGTAGTTGAAGCATTTTCTTAACAATGCTCTGGTTTTCAAGATTGTAGATCATGATAATGAGTTTGTGGTTTGTAAATATGCATGTAAGGAAGGAATTGGTGGATTCCTTATGTAGGAATGGAAGGTGGTTTGCTATGAATCGAGGAAGTCTAATGAGCATAAGAATAACTATGTCACTCATGATCTTGAATTATCATTCATGCATTGAAGATTTGGAGACACTACCTCCTTGGAAAGAGGTTCATCTTGATGAGTGATCATAGTGGACTGAGGTATGTTTCTCGCCAACACAATCTTAACGCAAGGAAATAAATATGGATGGCTACCCTTGGTGCGTTTGATTTTGAGATCAACTACATCAATGAAAAAGATAAAAAGATTGTGGATTCTTTCAATAGAAGAGTGGAGGTGAATCATATTTTGGCTATGACCTCTTATGGGACAAGTTTGTAGGAGTGGATTTTGCATGCAGGATAGCATGAGGAAAAGTACTAGCATTTGAAGAAGATATTGTTGTTGCAGGGTGAGGGTGATCAATATGAAGAGTATGAATTCATAAAATATGGCTTGTCTATATTCAAGGGAAGGATCTATGTACCTGATAGCAATGAGTTGAAGAAGCTTATTTTGAGATATTTTCATGTCAACCCATATTCAAGCCACCTGGGATACTATAAGACTTTGAAATTTTTTAAGAAGATATAGCAATGTCTAAATATAAAGAAAGAGATGGTTGAGTTCATTGCAAGGTGGTTGGATTGTAGCAGGTGAAAGTTGAATGCAAACATCCATAATTTTTTGTTGCGGCTTATTCCAATTCTAGAGTGGAAATGGGAGGTCATTTCCATGGACTTCATTAAAAAATTGTCAAGGAAATTGAGACAAAATGGCTCCATCATGGTTTTGATTGACAGGTTGAGCAAGGTAGCTCACTTCATTGCAATGAAATATACTAATTTAGCCACTAAGGTAGCTCAGATCTTCATCAAGGAGATAATGAGGTTGCATGGAGTTCCTAAGAAGATTATATCACACAAGGATTCCAAGTTCAGTTCCAAGTTTTGGAGGGATTTTTTCACAGTTTTGGGGAAAGAGTTAGCTTTTAGTATAACTTATCATCTGGAGACAAATTTACAAACATAGAGGCTTAACATGATTATTGAGGATATGTTGAGAATATATGTCATGCATCAACAAAGGAACTGGGAGGAGTATCTTCACCTGGTGGTGTTTTATTATAATAATGGGTATTATGAATCCTAGAAGATTATTTCATTTGAGGCCCTCTACAGTTGAAGTTGTAATACTCCTATGAACTAGAGTGATATACTGAAAGGGGTAATGATTGGACCATATATGTTGGAAAAGATGGAGCAAGAGATGTAGGTTGTTAAAAGGAATTTAAAGGAAGCAGAAGTTAGCTAGAAGAGTTATGCAGATCAACATAGAGAATTCAAGATTTTTCGGATGAGGAGCATGTATATTCACGTAAAGCCCAAGAGGAGCTCTTTGAGGATTAGGTCATGTTCCAAATTGACACCTTGGTATTGTAATGGAAACAACCCATTCTTTGAAACCAATCAATAGAGAAATTTAAATGTAGTGGAAGCACTTCCAACCGAATGAAGCTACAGGAGAGATGGTTGATTAGATGTGGGGATTATATCCTTCTTTATTTGTTGGTTGAAGCAAATGATTTATATATTATATATTATATATATATATGCATAATGTTGTCATTGTAAATACTACATTGAGCTATGTTATAAATCTCCCATAAGCTATATGGTTGTCATGTTTTTAGCAGCTGGTCATTGTAAATATTGCATCAAATTTTGTTATAAAGCTCCATAAGTAGTATGTTTTGTTTGAAGTGGTGCGATGGCCATAGGTGTCATAGAACACTAAGGACAATGTTCCCCTAAGGGGAGGGGTTTGTAACATCCCGAGGTTAATGTTTCATGCAATAAAGGAAATTAAGGAAAAAATAATGCCAAGGTCATGGGACACATATTCCAAGTTGGATTGAGGGCAAAAAAATCAAAGTGGGTATCACTTGTGGTTATTAATGGCTATGGAAATTAGCACTGTCATTGATAAAGGAAAAAGGAAATAAATGGAAATTTAATAAAAGGAATAAAGTAAAATAGGAGAGAAAGAAGATGAGGGGAAAAGAGTATGCATGCGACAGAAATTAGATTGAAAAATGAAGGAAAATGAAAGAAAAAGGAAAAGAAAAGGAATATACATGAGACATGAAGAGTAAAAAGGAACCTGAGAAATAGTTGATAGATTTTGTCAGTATTTTGATCAATTTCAGAAATAGAGCTCTAAGAGAAGAAGACAGATAAAGCACTTAGAGATATTGGTTATTGTGTGTATTTTATGAGTGTTTTGTCATGGCTTCATTTTGGTTAAGTGTTGGTTACAGGCAGGTTAAATGATGTGCTATTGTTATGGATATTATTCATGATTCGATAAGTTACTAAATGGTTATATGAATGTATGAGCTAAGAAGTGTTGATGCAGCTGGCTTGAGAGGGTAGTGAGCCTTCTTGATGATTCCCTAATGGAATTAATGAGACAATGAACATATATGCATTCATGACCTATAGCTACCATGTTTACCATATGTTTGTATAAATATTTATCATGCGTTTGGAATGTTTTGGAAATATCTAAGCTCTACTATAGATTATGTAGACTTGTGATCATCTTAGACTTGATTACGTAAAGTTTTGGGTAGTTCTGATCAGTGGCTTGTAGGATAGCCCTGAAATTGTGGCACTCAATCCATGGTCAGAAGCACAAAACTAGGGATCTTCAGTTGTAGTCACATGGAGGGAAGCTTATGAGTATGGTTAGAACCTTCTAGGTGTATGGACCACTTGGCATGCATGTGGCTAGGTTGTGAGCTCAGGTGAAAAGATAGTTCCAGCTTAGGGTAAGATCATTAGTGGATGTCATCTGACATATCAATGATCAAGTTGCCTTCGGAGGTTTCACTAAGTTTAGGATAGTATATCCCACTTCCATAACTAGAAATTGGATGTTGGGTAATGCATAGTAGCTCTCATCTCATGTTTACCCTGGTGAGCTTGTAAAAGCAGGTAAATGTGGGGTGGGGTGTTATAGAAAGGTTATATATTAATATAAATAATATCACCATTGTATGGAGGAAAGAAGAAAATCATAAAGATCCGAGGTTATATTTGATCACTTAGATCTAACCCATCAGTGAAGGTTTCTTCATGTATATATATGTGTGATTGGGATGGAACTTGAAGAAGCAATAGTGAGGAAAATCAATACAAAATATTTAAGGAGCCCATGCATAGGGGAGAAGTTATTAGATTGGATATTAGGAAACTTTTATTATATTAAGGCATTTGTGATCACTTGAAGGACATATCTAATATGTACAAGGAGTATAGAGGCTGACTTCCATCCTAGTCATAGGGGAGTAAAATTGTAGCCACATGATAAGAAGCATTTACAATATAATATCCCACCAACACGGGAAGCATGTCCTAAAGAAAAATAAGTAAATTCATAAGAATAATTGTGCATGATTGTTCACTAGATGAGTAGCCATTATCAATGGGTCCCTTTTCCATTGATTAAAAATGGGGAGAGATTGCAGACATTGACTACATCAAGAGGTCATATTTTATAGTATGTTGGTGGGGGGTGCTTTTTCCATTTCCATCAATGATCATCAACGTCTCATGGTGTTTCCCTCAATGGAAATAGGGATATTGTTGGAAAGTGTTTTATCATTACTGACAAATAATGTCATGTCATTGATGCCAAATGAGATATGATACCTTGGATATCATTAAGAATTTTTTGTCACATCAGTGATGTGAAGGGAGGTATGATAGCCACAATATTATTGATAATTTGTTAGATTTATGTCAATCAACAAGTTTGAAAATGACTTGGTTGGATTGTGCTATTAGAGATATTTCCTTTGATATATTGTACTTGCTCAAAATATCATTAGATAATGTGAAACATTGATTTGAAATTAAGAAAGTTCATAATGGAGAGAAAGGGGTCAAACCCCAAATTCATTAAACAATGTGCATCTTTCCTAATGAAGCAGGCAGATAGTGCCTAATTTGGGTGATCAACGATTTTGGATGTCGAATGTTGCATGAGCTTCAATCAATTATTTATTTTTCTTTCAATACCATACACATAATAGAGTAACATATATTCATACACCATGTTAATATATGTGGTGGATCCGACGTAACACCTATGTGACATGTCAAATTTAATATATATGTTATGTGTTGGCTCTGATGTAAAATTTATGTGACATGTCTAATATAATATGCATTTGATGTGAAAGGCCTAACATAACACTTTTATCGAATGTTTGGTGTAATTCTTATGTGATGTGGTAGGTCTGATGTATTATTTTTGTGATCTAGTGGACCTAATATGATACACTTTTGACATCATGTGTGAAAAGTTGGTTCACGTGGTGTAAGAAGATTTGGTTTAAATATCATAACCAAAGATGGTTGATATGGAAAATTGAGAACCATGGTATAATAAGAGATGGTTGACATGGTAAAACTTTGACAAACGACACCTTGGTGATGTGGATACATGATATCTCAAATAAGGATTTTTGTGTGGCCAACTAGGATTATTTTGGGTAACATGTGGCACCCCCCAAGGGTGTCATCTGGGCATGATGACGACATTCCTAGATCAACATCTAGCTTGCCATGAAAAGCTAAGATCTTGATAACATGTTCTGGCTACATGGAAAATAAACGTATAGCCTCAAATCCCCTAGGGCTCTTTTGTTCATGGACTTGGAGTAATTATGATCATATGAGTTGTCTTTGCAACACCTAATTGTGGTCACTTGGGTGAACTCCACAAAAACAGGTTGGTCAAATAATCATCATCATTCCAACATATGGTTCCTTTCAACACACACACACACACACACATATATGTTAATGTAACTCGGGTACTAATTTGGTACTTGCATTGCAATGAATATATGTGTGGCTTCATGGTTTGAAAGTCTTGTTGTAGTTTTATGGTTATTTGATCAACCTTGGGGAATGTTTCTTTGTATGTGGTTTGATAATACATACATATATATATATATATTATATAAATATATGTAGGCCAAGCTATTTGAAACATAGAGCATAATCGAGTTTGTTTCGTGCCTATTTCCAATCTGATGGTCACACAAGGGATTACACTCAATGAACCTATAACATAGCAGTGGGCTCATGGAATCCTAAACAATACCCTTAATTTGACTACATATTAGAAAATACCTAGAAAAATTACATTATTTAGTCCCCTACCAATAGAAACCCAATACACCTCCCCAATTTAGAGAAACCCTAATTTCACTAGATATTATAGTTATCTGTTTTTTCATTAACATTTTTTATACCCCTTTATATATTTTCATTAACTTTGAGCTGCATTTCTTATACCTGCCAATATAAATTCCTTTACTTTGTATTATATGCTCAATTATTTGAATTTGTAACTATGGCCTGTCTTCATAATGTACATGTGGTCACTTGATGTAATTATATTTATCATTGTAAATCATATTTATAAAGTATTGAGTCAAAGGAGAATTTAGTTTGAGTCAAAGTCCCACTGTGACCTTTAAAATATGTAAATTTGAATTTTTAATATGAAATTTTTGGCTCCAAAAGTGGCAAGTTAGCTTCCCTCCGAGTTAGGTTAGCACTCACTAATAGGAATTTCCATTCACCATAGATAAACTACTATATAAAGTCAACTCGAGCTCTTGAATTGTAAATTCACATTCCTCTCTCAAGACAATTTTTGGGTAAGTGACTGAAGGAAAATAAGGAGAAGAAGGATAAATAAGGATGGAGAAGACACCAAATTTTCTCTCTCCTATCCCTTTCTAGCAACTCACATTTGTGAAGGAATCCCTCCCCCTTTGATTCACATCTTCTAAGGAAATTATTGCAGGGGGGCCAGAATTTTCTGGGTTACTAGGGGGACTTTTGCAGCGATAAAATTCTAGGGAAACTCATATTGCAAGATGATTGAAATTATGGAGGTGTAGGATCAAGAGAAAAGTGCAAGATCGAACTTGGGTGATTTGTCTTGGAGGAGAAGACTAGTTTTGAAAACAAGTGTAGGTATGTCTCTCATTGAACAAGAAGAATTTCTCTATTGAAAAGGTTGTTTGGTTTCCGTTGTAGTGGGTTTTCCCAAGGTAAATCATATCTCTCTTTTGTGCATTATGATCTCTACTATTATATTATTCTTTATTATTGAATGTTTGAACTATAATTTCTAAGTGATATATTGGAACAAGTTAAAAAAATACCTACATCAAAAGTAATTATCAAAATTTTAGAAATATTGTGCTAACCCTAACTACACTAGAAAATCAACATGGTATTATAATGTTGGTGACGAAAGGAAGGTACATCGTATTGACAAGAATTTTGTTGTGTCCATGAGTTTTAAGACTGGGCTAAAAAATAAAAATATGACTAATTAAAAGACCGTGGCTTCATACTTTGTAAGCATTTCACAAATTATAGATCAAGTTTCAACTATTGGAGAATGTATTCTCGATCAATAAATTGTGAGGACAACACTCAATTGTCTTCTTATATTACGAGATGCATTTGTAGCAGGCAGAAGTAGAAGGAAAGGGGGTTCTTCATTTGAAAAATTAAGGACATCATGTGCTCAGGAAGAATTATTATTGATGACTAGATATCATCAATATGAATAACTTTAAGCCCTTCCAGATTGATTCAAGAATAAGGGAAAGAATAAGTTTGGACCTCAACAAAAGAAGTCAAGAAAAGGGTCTTCTTCCTCTAAAAGAAGAAAAAATTATCTAAGGTATGATGCTATAGTTGTCAAGAATATGAACATTTCAAGAGAGATTGTTTTAATATGGCAACAAGAAAATAAATGGGGAACAATATGCTTCCGCAACAGAAGTTGAAGAAAATGAAAATTCAAAGAAGTCCAAACGTAAAAATGATTTCTTCTACTACTCTACATTGATAGTTTTCTTTGCAGATGATGATGACATGTGGCTAGTGGATAGTTGAGCATCAAGGCACATGACTAGTAAGCATGGGAATCTTATAAGCATGACTGAGAAAAAGTTGTCTCAAAGGGTTGAATTGGGAGATAATAACAACTATGGAGTCAAAGGAGTATGAAAGGCATCCATATAGCTAGAATCTGGTAACCCTGTAAATCTGAACAATGTCCTCTATTTACTAGATTTGGAAAATAATATTGCCTGTATTTCTTGTTTATAAGATAAAGGAGATAAGGTTTCTTTTGTGGATCGAAAAGTAATTGTGTGGTCAATGGGCTCTAGTATATAAGATGGTAGGGTTATTGGGATTCATGATGGAAGAGTATATAGACTTGTGAGTCAAATATATAAAGCATTAGTACATGATGAAATACATCCAAGTGAGCTAAGGCATGAAAGGTATGGACATATTCATTTTAGAGCATTGCCTAAATTAAGTGAAATAGTGGCAGGGGTTCCTAAACTATAGATAAAGCATGATGGTGTGTGCAAAGGTTTTTCTCTTTCGAATAAAATCAAGAAACAATTTCCAAACAATGATAATAGATCTAAGGAAAATTTAGACTTGATTCATTCTAATGTATATGGTTTGATGGTCATATAATTACTTGGATGTTCATTATACTATGTGACATTCATTAATGGCTTCTCCACAAAGACATGGATATATCTCTTCAAGTCAAAAGATGAGGTATTTGAAAAGTACCATGAATTCAAAGTTGGAGTGGAAAACTTGACAAGTAAAAAGATCAAGAGATTGAGATATAACAATGTATTAGTATACACCTCAAAGGATCTAATTACTTTCTACAAGCAAGCTCGGATTAAGAGGGAGCTAATTGTCCCCTATAATTCAAAACAAAATGGACAAAATAAAAGAATAGATTCATTGAAGAATTTGTCAAGGATATGATGCATGATTTGGAATTTTCTTCTTATGGGGCAAAGGATGAATGTAAGAATATGTGATACAGTTTTGGACAACATATGGAGATGAAATTTCAAAATTTTACTCTTTTATCTAATTGAATCCCTCAAAATTCATATAAGAATTGTGAGTTTTGATTCAGAGTAAAAAGAAAATTTGTGGAGAACTATGTTGTTGCCTTAATGATATCTTCTACAAAACAAATTAGTGTCATATAGTTCGTTCAATTTTCCATTAAATGAAAATGCTTGTCCTTACAAATTTTTGCACATCTTAACAGGTATGTGTGTTCACAGTGGCATTAACATAGTGGTAAAATGTGTAATATATATATATATATATATATATATAGTATATATAATATATATATATATAAATATAATATATATATATATGGCATGATCTTACACAAGAGAGAAAATAAGTTATGCATATTAAAACTTTATTTTTTATTATTTATTTTTTTGCAGTTATTGAATTAATATTTGAATTTCATTTTTCAAACTCGTGTTCATGTAAGATTTTTTTTAACTAGTTAATTAAATTCGAAAACCAGGAGTACCTTTTTGAAGAGGACTCATGAATATAGATAATGGTGTTTTTGAAATTTTTGAAATTTTGTATACTTCATGTTATTGATTTTTTATTCAACCCATTTTAAAATGTACAAAAAATTTCAAACGTTACGTTTAAAAGAAATTAGATGAAATAAATCAACTGAATTTAAAAATGTCAAACTCATACTCAATTGGATAGAGGATTCTTTCGTCAATCCAACATGATCAACTTCAGAACCTAAAGAAAAATACTACCTTAAGTACGCTAGGTTACAAAATGGTGTTGTAGTGAAATCTACCGAAGAGGAGTTAAAACTCTGTTTTTTACTCTTTAAGAAGCTCAATTGAATGCTTAAAATGCTTGATCGAGCATTTAGGGTAAAAATTAAAATATCACGATCGATGGCTAAAAAATCTCTCAATTGAGCCCTTAACATGGTTAAACAATATCTCAATAAAGATTCAAGGTTGGGTTGAGCCTATAACTCAATTGAGAATTAAGGCTCTACCAATCGACTTATTTTAATTATGTGCCCAAGTTGAATGGTGAGAAATTTAAAAAATATGGCTCAATCGAGCTGAAGGAAAATTTTAAGGATCAAAGTTTGTCTTAAAGTTTAGAAACCTTGGCTAATATTACTAGTCCCCAAATTGAAAATTATAATATGTTTGTTGATATATTTGTAAAAACGTGAAAATTTCTAATAGTATTATTTATAGTCTTGATATAATTTTGGCAATTTTCAATGTAAAATAATTTTGTATTATAAAATTTGGGCGAACCATTTTTAGAAAAGAATTGAAACTGGCAAATCATTTTCATTGGAAAAATCGTGGAAAATTATCCCACTTGCGAATATTAGTGCCTAAACTTTTGCATGATCGAGCCTATTGCGAGATTGAACCATTAACTCGATTGATCTCCTAAATAACCTCAAGTTACATAGGAGGTGAATTGAGTGTTTCTTTTAATGCTCAATCAAGCAATAGTTATGCCCTTAAACAACTCAATTTAGAGCTGAAAGATTGCTTGATTGAGTGCTTAAAAAGGATCGATAAAACTTCATTTTTTCACCCACAACCCACTCTCGCTTACCAAAAAGTGTAACCTGGCTTCATCCATACACCCCAAAACATCATAAGCAATTATATTCAAAATCGATGTCCCCATAGAGTTCTCAAAGTTATGACTCATGAAGAATCATTCTCCAAAAGGAAGCCTGGGCAGATGAGAATCTTCAGTTGTCCTGTATATATTCATGTTTCCAAGGACAAGAGGAGTACGCTTGACCCTTTAGGAAATAAATACTTATTTTTCTTATAGAGTGAATCTTCAAAATCCTATAGAATATACATTCCAAAGCAACGTCGGATGGAGATCAATCAATATGTCATCTTGGATGAGAAAGTTACATATTGGATGTCTAAGTAAGTCTTGATAGATTCCTTGGAAGAATTTAAATAGGAAGTCGTAAGGGAGGATCATTTACGTTTTACAGAATGTACTGGAAGGCCCAAAATCGCCTAAGGTCTAGTAAAATCAATCATAGTTCCAAATATCAAGATGAGACTGGCATGGCTTAGATCCATATTGGAAGAGGTAGAAGGGCATGCAGCTCCATATGTCACATCTAGAGAAGTGAAGAAACCTAAGAGGTTCTCCAACTATGCATCCCTCATGAAAAACTCATTGATGAATAACCTTCCACATATGAAGAACTAGTTAGCCAACAAGTACGAAAGGAAGCAATGAATGAGGAATACCAATTGATCATGAAGAATGACATTTGGATGATTGTGCCAAGGCCTAAGCGAAATTCAGTAGTGAGTTCCACGTGGATATACAAGCTTAAACATGTTGTAGATGGAAGTAATTATAAATATGAGGCACTATTCATGGCTAAAGGATTCTCCTAGAAATAGGGAGAATACTATGATGGGAATTTTTCATGAGTTGGAGGGTACACCTCTATTAGATCCACCATTTCACTTACTTCTTCCATGAGATGGGAACTACACTAGATGGTTATAAGATCTACTTTCTTCAATGGATTTATTGTAGAAGCTTTGTACATAGAGAAACCTCAAGGATTTGACGTATGCAGCAAGGAATCTAATGTTTGGAGGTTGAAAACATCCTTGTATTGACTTAAGCAAGCCTCAAGATCTTGGTATGCTCATGAGATTAGGATTTACCAAAAGTGAAGCTAATCCAAACCTTTACTTCAAGTTCATGAAGAATGAAACTATGATCTTATGATAATATATGTTGATGATTTGTTTCTGATTACTGTTAAGCTTGTTATCATTTAGTGTAAGAAGCAATTGGCATTTTTGTTCAACATGGAGTATCTTGGGTTGATCCACTATTACATGGGATTAGAAGTATGATAAAAACCTCGTCAAGTATTTATTAGTCAAGGAAAGTATGTGATAGAGATCCTCCAGAGATTCATTATGATGGATGGAAAATCCATGGCGACTCCTATGGTGACTAACTTGAATAAGTTAAGAGGTTCCAACTCCATATTGGTATATCCATCTATGTACCGATGATGCATTGGTATGTTGATGTATTTGATTGACACCAGATTGGATGATTTCTTTGTTATAAACACCTTCAGCCTATTCTAGGTAGAAACAAAATAGAAGCATTGGATTGTAGCAAAGCATATCTTTAGATATTTTCATGGTATAGTAAACTATGGCTTTAGGTATGTTGCAAACAAGGATGTACATATTCATGGATATACAAACATTAATTGGGAAGGAAGTGCTGAAGACAGGAAAAGTACATTGAGAGTATGCTTTAGCATCATATCTTCTAGATATCATGGATGAGTACGAAGTAGAGGTTGACTGCACTTAGCATTGTTGAGAAAAAATATATTGCAGCCAATGAGGGTTGTTTTGAATCCATATGGCTCTAGAATTTGTTTACAGGATTCTTTAGCCATGATTTAGAACTAAAGGTGATACATTGTGATAGTAAAACTTTTGTGAATATTTTATAGAACCTCATGTTCCATAATAGGTTGAAACCTATTGGGATCAAGTACCACTACATCTGTGACAAGGTACAAAGGAGAGAAATAAGGCATGAGTACATCTCCACTGATGGGCAGACGACTAATGTTATGAAAAAATCATGCCTAAGGGTCAAGTTTGTGTACTTTACAGAGAATCTAGGTCACGTGGAGATCACCCCTCTCAGTAAGAGGGGGTTTTGGTTCTTCTGCAACGTGGATGGACATTCTCTTGAAAAGGAGAATGGGTCCAAGAGACCTAGGGGGTTCAACAAGAAATGTTGAGGGAGTGTCTCTTGGAGGACCCTGATCACACACCAAAAATGGTGGAAGGAGGCTGTGGACCCTGATCACACACCATCCATGATGGAGTGAGGTCCTTTAGCATCTAGACCTTGATCACACACAAAAAGGGTGGATTGGTTTCTGTGACCTTCATCACACACTGAGTAAAATGGACTGAGGTTTGGTTCAACATCTACACTTGATCACTAACTGGGAAGGGGTTGAATGAGGTCTTGGCCCAAAATTCTCACCAAGAATGTGTTGGCATTATGATATAGATATAATACAGGTGTTGTCCCTGATGGGAACTCACTCAGATGACAGATCATAGTACAACTAGTAAATATAAAAGAATTAATGATTAGAGAGGTATACGCAGGTGTGATGTGAAAAAGAAGCGTATACACGCGGGTACACCATATACCAAGTCACGTATATGTACACATGCATGTTTAGAGAAGGAAAGGAACCTACACGTTAGCAATCTATGTTTTGGTCCATGGTATTTTGGTATTGGTCCATGGTATTTGGTCCGAAGTGTTGACCCCAGGTATTGGGTCCAAGGTATTGATTCTACGTGGTTTTGGACCATGATATTGAGAGAGGCCTAAACCTATATAAGGAGAATATCATTAGGCCAAGAGGGGCAAGTGTGCAAGTGATGAATATCCGAGGAAGTGTGAGATCTAGTATGATGGTTATGGGTTTGTGATGCTTTGCTTGATCTAAACCAAGGAGTCACCTATGCGGTTGATAAAGGTTGATGGACCAGGATCATGAAGACTAAAATGGATTATCATTATATGATCTATACACGGGTTCTCTCTAGCGACAGTGCGTATACACGATGCTTCGACACAATCAAGTAGCGTATACATTATATTTGAGGTTGTTGTTGGTTTTAGTGGTTGTTGCAGAGTTTTGGACTCTGCTCTATATTCTGGTGACTGTGTTTTAATAATAGGGTTTCAATGATTCAGTTGTTGGGTGATTCAGAGTTGTTGGTTGTATTACAGTGGTGATTGTTTTGTATTTATGGATCCATTATGAAAATTTATGAAACATGGTCCCTGCAAGAAAAGAGAAGGTTGTAGCCTTCTGTAGGTCAGCACCTATGTACTAGTACATCAGCTAGTATAAGAGCTAAAGGGGTTGTAGCTCCTTTCACGAGAAGCTAGAGAACGAGAGAAGGTTGTAGGCTTCTACAGGTAGAAACCTGCGTACTGGTATAACACTTCACCGATATAGAAATATTGTAAAAATAAGTTTCTTATTAAAAGAAGATAGAGACAAATTGCAGTAGGTGGTTTTCACCCACATTGGGTTTCCACCTAATATCATGGTTTTCATGTGTGCTTCTTATGTGTGATGATCTGTTCCATTTTACTGCACCTGTTTACTATTCATATGGTTAATAATGTTTTGACGCACTCATTGAGGATCAACTAACTGAATCATAAGTTTACTGGATATATGCTAGTTGCATTAAACACAGTTGTGTATGCACGTGGGTATCCTTAATTGAAGTAGCATATGTGAATCTGATAATGAAAATGAAAA
>APFE030682547.1:0-22020 GCA_000404065.3 Pinus taeda
ATATATATATATATATATAAAATAAAATTTAATGATTATCAAAGTTTAAGCTAAAAAATTATTGATAAATGTTAAACATAAAAACCATATGCAAATATTATACTTATAATAATGTTTCACTGTGAATAAATTTAAAATACACCAATTATATATAGATAAAAGTTATGTTGATAGACATGTTTATTTTGGAATAAGATATGTTTGTTTTGGAATTTTAATTTAATTGTTAATTGGTGTAACCATGTAAATTAAATGGCCACAATACATCTCACATTGTTCAAGTTTAAAAAAAAAAATCATTAAAAATAACTAAACTTTATTTTTAAATTATTATTATTATTAATTATAAAAATAATTAATATATGAGTTAAACAATATTCTTAATCATGAAAATTCACCCTCATTTTACCATGGAAATTATTAATTTGTGAATAGCTTTTATTATAATATCATGGGCCAATATTGTGACTTGTCAATGCCATATACTCAATATGAGAGTTACAATTTTTTTTAAATTAATTCATTTGAGATAAATTAATTAAAAGAGCATAACTAATTTGGAGAAAAATATGAACCCTTGATTTGTGAATACTACTATGAAAATTTCAATATATTTCATAGAGGTCCAATCTCTACTTATTGAAAAGTGCAACAAGAAAGTTTCAATTTGATTTTGCCTTGGTCAAATTGAGAAAATCTGAATTTCCACATTAGCAGACAACTTGGACGTAGTTAGCTTGTGTGACATGACTTGTGTCACTTAGTTTACTCAATAAATTCGAGTTAGAGGGCTTGGAATTCAATTAAGCATGTGTGATTTCTAATTTGTAGCAATCAAGGTTAATTATTTCAAGTTTTGTTCAATTAAACTAGTTCCAACAGTTGGAGGAACTAGTGGAAGGTCAATTGTGCAGTGGGACAACATTCTAACTCAGCGATCATCCAGTTAACTAATTATTCGGTGCAAAATAGCTAGTGCGTGCAGAGAATTCGAGTTCCTTAGTTGTGGTGGAAATTCCAAGGCAGTGTAACATCAATTGTAGGCTAGTTCTAAGTGTACAGGTGTTGCATGCAACCAGATGATCAACCTTGGGAATTGCATAATCAATTTGGAGAATAATTCTTAAAAAATATGGCCTAATTCTATAGGAATTGCACAAGGAAATAGGGGCTCAAGTTGAGGTAAAATTTGACAAAGTCTCGATCAGAGCTTCTTATTGAGTAGAGAGATAGGTTATTCACTTTCAGGTTGTGCTCAGAGCGAGCAAGCAATTGTAATAAATCTCTGTTCATTTGATTAATGCAAGATGGATAAAGGGTTTTTTAGCAGTTGCTTTCCCCTGGAAAAATATTGTGCATGTGTGTTATTTCGTATTGCATGTATGATATTGTTGTTCTAAATTGTGAATTAAATTCTCCAGATCAGTAGAGTAGGATTGTGTCTCTTGATTTTAAATAAAAATGCTTTAGCAGTTGCAATTCTACATCATATTTCTTTATGGTATCGGAGCAGGATTCACATTAAAATTGGAATTTCGAAGTTTTTCCTTAGGAGGTTCAAATTTATAGCTTCAATGTAGCAGTATTTCTTTAGGATTGGGAAGATGATATTCGACGGGCTGAGATTATAGTATGCCTTGGAAGGCAACTCGAATTTCATTGCATGGAAGGATCTCATGGAGGTAGTGCTTGATGACAATGGATTGCTAGAATATGTCAAGACAAATATTGCAAAACCACAGGCGTTTGATGCATAGAACCTGTCCCATTGGAAGAAAGATTAGCCAAGTCCAGGAGAACAATCTTGGAGGGAGTGTGAGACCACATTATCTCAAATATCCATGGAAAAGAAATTCCTTTCACGTCTAGAAGGAACTGACAAAGCTGTTTGAGAATAGCAGTGATCATATAAAACTGGCCCTCAAAGACAAACTTCGAAACATTAAGATGCAGAAGAATGATACTATTTTGCAGTATCTCACCAAATTTACACAAGTTCGAGATGAAATTGGAGGGTTTGGTGTGATTGTTGCAGAAGAGGACTTGGTGAGTCTAACTCTTCTAGGACTTCCAAAATCCTAGCACAACTACCAGGACTCAGTGAATGGAAGGGAAAATTTACCAAAGTGGGAAAGGTTGTAGTTTGACATGGTACAAGAAGAGTTCAGGAGAAATAACTGGGATGGAACTCCATCCAAAGTAGAGGATGAAGAAAATTTTGCATTGGTAAGAAAGGGAAAGAAGGGCAAAGGGAAGAAATATCAAACCAAACTTGAATCTAGCCAAGGGGGAAAGAAGAAAGATTTGTCCAAAATAAATTGCTTCAATTATCATGAATTTGGGCACTATGTTACGAAGTGTCCTCACAAAGTCTAGCAAGAAGAACTCAGGAGGAGAAACAGGCGAGGCATTGTCTTCATAGCTTGAGCTAGACTTCACCCTTATCGCATGCATGGCCAACTCTGTGATGGGGAGTGTGTGGTACTTGGGTTTCGGTATCTCGTTCCACATGACAAGGTGTAGATATTTTTTCAGTGACCTAGAGGAGAAATATTTCTAGATGCATATTAAGCTGGGGGACGACGGAAGGTACAATGCTACCAAGATTGGTATAGTCACCTTTCAGAGGGAATCAAGATCCCCTCTTTGCCTCAAAGATGTCATGTTTGTTCCATGCCTAAAGAAGAATCTCATCTCTGTTGCAGTTTTGGAAGACTGTGGTTATGATGTGATCTTCAGCTAAGGGAAATCATTCCTGAGACACATAGCCACTAGACAGGTGAAGCAGATCAGGGTTTGGGTGAAGAACCTATACAATTTGTGTGTTGAAGATTGTATTGCAATAAGCAGTAAGGCAGAGAAAGTGCAAAGCCGCAATGTCGGTGAACTTTGGCACAAGATATTGGGCCATTTGCATCATGGCGCCCTGAAAATTATGCAGCAAATAACCACTGGCCTCTCAAAAGGAGCACTTGAGCATAAAGATGTATGAAAAGATTGTACCTTGGGGAACTATGTGTAATCCACATTCCATGATCGAGACAACAAATCACGTGCAGTTTTGGAAAGACTCCACTCTGATGTTTGTGGACCTTTCTCAACAACCTTCACACCTAGACATAAGTATTTTGTTATTTTTATTGATGATTTCTCAAGGAAGTGTTGTATCTTCTTCATGTGGAAGAAGGATGAGACATTCTCAAATTTTGTAGAATTCAAGGCACTAGTTGAGAAAGAGACTGACAAGAAGGTGAAGGCTCATAGGAGCGACAATGGAGGTGATTATCTTTCTAATGAATTCAAGGATTTCTGTGTGAAAGAATGCATTCGAAGAGAGATGACAACAACCCAAACCCGCAACAAAATAGGGTAGCTGAGAAAAATAACCATAGCATTGTTGGAGCTGCAAGAGGTATGTTACATGACCAAGGCATACCATTGCATTTATGGGATGAGGCATAACACAACAATCTACTTGTAGAACCAGAGTCCTCATTGGATTCTTGGTATGATTACACCAAAGGAATCTTTCTCGGGGAGAAAGTCAGATGTGTCTCACTTTAGAATTTTTGGAGCCTCTGTTTACTACCATGTCTCCAAAGATTCAAGGAAGAAGGTTGAGCCAATAATAGAGTTGGGAGTTTTTGTGGATTGCATTGAAACTCCACACAATTACCATGTATACTTACCTTCCATGGGAATGTTAATTGTGCAAAGAGAGGTAAAGTTTGATGAGGAGAAAGTGATGTGGAGCTCTCTTGAGAGGGAGCTTCATATTCCACTAGAAGAGGATATTTTGCTCCAAAGAAGGAGCCTCAGGAAGTTGTGGAGCAACCATAAATGGAGGAACAAAGAGGAGGAAGAGTGGAGACGTCCACTCAAGCAGAACCATCCAGAGAAGGGAGAAAAAAAACTAGGGGAGCTGATAGATTGGTGCACAATGCAAGGAAGAATGTGGGAGTTCCTTCAAACTTGTGTAGGCAAAGGAGGTCACTTGAGAGGTACATTGGTTACATGGCTCTAATGATTGAGCTTGTAGAGACTGAACCATCCTCTTTTGAGGAAGCAGTTGAGAAATCTGTTTGGGTTTATGCATTGGTGGAATAATATGAATCCATCATGAAGAATAATGTTTGGGAAGTGCTCCCAACATCAGCTGATATTTCAATTGTGGGTTTGAGATGGATCTTCAAAGTTAAACATGCAACAAACATAAACATATAGAAGTATAAGGCCAGATTTGTGGCCAATGGATTCTCTCAAGTTAAGGGAATTGACTATGAGGAAACCTTTTCTCCTGTAGCAAGGTATTCATCCATTAGATCAATTATTGCACTAGATGCACATATGGGGTGGAAGATCACCAGATGGATGTAAAAACAACATTTCTTAATGGTGTTATTGAGGAGGAGGTGTATATCGAGCAACTAGAAGGTTTGAGACATTTGATCGGGAGTCTCATGTGTGCAAACTCAAGCAAGCATTGTACGGTGTCAAACACGCACCCCGTGCTTGGAACACTAGGATCGACAATTATCTCACTGGTTTGGGATTCACCAAAAGTGAAGCAAATGCGAACCTTTATCATATTTTGGTAGAAGGTAAATTGCTTATCACTGTTTTATATGTTGATGATTTAATATTGACAGGTGATGAGTAGCTGATTAATGCTTGCAAGCAGGATCTTGCAAGGAAATTTGAAATGAAGGAAATGGGTCTCATGCACTACTTCCTAGGGCTAGAAGTATGACAAGGTGATGGAGAATTGTTTGTGTCTCAAGGCAAGTATGAAAATGAGATACTACAGAGATTCCACTTGGAGAGTTGTAAGCCCATGGAGACACCTCTATAGATCAACTAGAGGAAGGAGAATGCCACTTTAGGTGAAGAGGTGGATGCTACCATTTACCAACAATTAGTGGGTTCACTAATGTATCTTGTGAACACACGACCAAATATGTGTTATGCAGTCAACCAACTAAAAAAAGCTATGATTAGGCCAACCAAATTGTATTGGAAGGCAGTGAAGCATGTTTTATAGTACCTCAGAGGCACTACCCAATATGGATTATGGTACAAATGGACAGAGAGAGTGAAGCATGTGGCTTCACAGATGCATATTGGGCAGGGAGTCCATCTGACCGAAAGAGTAGATTAGGTGGAACTTTTAGTATTGGGTCCACAACAGTTTCCTAGTATAATGGGAAGCAAAGATTTGTGGCACTCAGATCTATAGAAACATAATACATGGTTGCAAGTCAAGCAACATGTGAGGGGATCTGGACAAGAAAGACACTTGTGGGACTATTTCATTAGATGATGGATCCAACAATGATCTATTGTCATAATTATAGTTTCATTAAGCTCTCTGAGAATTTGGTATTTCACGATCAATCCAAGCATATAGATATTTGATATCATCATTTACGAGATTGTGTGCAGAGGTGGATAATGTTGCTACAATACATTTCGATAGAGGAACAAGATGCTGACATCTTGACACTGACATATTGACAAAGGCATTGTCAAGAGGCAAGTTCGAGTTCCACAGGTGCAGCATAGGGGTGGTTGATAATCCCTTTCTTGCTGAGAGGGAGTGTTGAGAAGTGCAACAAGAAAGTCTCAATTTGATTTTTCCTTGGTCAAATTGATAAAATTTGAATTTCCACATCATCCGACAAATTGTATGCAGGGAAATTATTATAGAATTGAGACTTCTATGATCCATAATATGTTTGTGAGAATAATTTTGGCAAAATCACATAAAAATCATTTGTCGACGCGTTTTGAACCAATTAGTGTGGTTCATCGTCAGGACAACTTGTCCTGACGATGAACCACAACTGGGTGGTTTGAAACGCGTCGACAAATGATTTTTTAAGTGATTTTCCGAAATATCTCACAAAAAAATTGTATGCACTTAACTTGTGTGACATGGCTTTTGTCACTCAGTTTACTCTGTAAATTTGAGTTAGAGGGCTTGGAGTTCAGTTAAGCATGCGTGATTATTAATTTGTAGCAATCAAGGTCAGTTATTTCAAGTTGTATTCATTTAAACTAGTTCTTACAATTGGAGGAACTAGTGGAAGGCCAGTTGTGTAATGGGACAATAATCTAACTTAGTAATCATCTAGTTAATTGGTCAATCAACCCAAAATAACTAGTGCGTGTAGAGAATTTGTGTTCCCTAGTTGTGGAGGAGATTCCATGGAAGTGTAACATCAAATGTAGACTAGTTCAGAGTGTACAGATGTTGCATGCAACCATATGATCAACCTTGAAAATCACACAATCAATTTGGAGAACAAATCCTAAAAAATAAGGCCTAATTCTCTAGGAATTGTGTAAGGAAATAGGGGCTCAAGCTGAGGCGGAATTTGACTAAGTCTCGGACAGAGCTTCTCATTGAGCACAAATATGTTATTCACTTGCAAGTTGTGCTCAGAGCGAGCAAGCAATTGTGATACATCCCTATTCATCTGATTAATGCAAGTAAGCTTAAGGAGTTTTTAGCAGTTGCCTTTCCTTGGAAAAATATTGTGCATATGTGTTATTTCTTATTGCATATTTGAGATTATTGTTCTAAATTGTAAATTAAATTCCACAAATCAGTAGAGTAGGATTATGTCTCTTGATTTTAGATAAAACTTCAGTTGCAATTCTACATCATATTTCTACAAACCATCCACCTAATAATCATTGATAAATAATGAAATCGGGAAGCCTATATTGAAATGGCATGTCTATCGACATAATAATTATTAGTGAATATAGAGATTTAACTTCCATAGAATATTCTAGAATATTTTTAATAATAATCAATGTTAAAATTTATCTCTAAAATAATTATGCTTTTTTTTCCATTTAATATAATTGATTAATTAAAAACATGTTATATGAACAAATGTTATATGAAATGAGTTGTAGTCGTGGTATTGGCTCATTATATTGTAACAAAACCTATTTACAAGAATCTCCATGATAAAATAAGGGTGAATCTCCATGGTTAAGAATCTTAACTTTTTTTTTTAAATGTATATATTTTTAACTTATATGTTAATTATTTTTATAATCAATAATAATAATGAAGAAAAAATTATAATTTAGATAGTTTTTATTATTTTTTAAATTTCAATTAGATAAAGTAAATATTTTGATGTATATTATAAATTAATGAAGTAAATATTTTAATGTTTATTATAAATTAATATATTATAATATTAAATATAATGATTTCAACTTTCCCATTAAAAAGATATCTAAAAGTCACTATTATATATTTATATAATCTTACATTTAATGTAGACATACTACCTTTAATCATTCAAACTTTGTGTTAGATATCTAAAATGAGTTGTTTTTAGTGAGATTTTTTGGAAGCTTTGTGAGTTTTTCTAATTTAATTTCTCTGAAATTTGACGATAATTTATCACAAACTTGATGAGTAACCCCTACAATCAAAATACCCAATACATACATTGAAAAATCAATTTAAATAACAAATCTAAATTTCATCAAATCACTAAGAAAACCTACCTCCTTCTTCTTGCAATGAGGAGACAAGATACCATGTGATAATTGTGATGGATCCACCACAATTAAAAAAAAGAGTAGTCTACCTCAGCGGAGGAATTGCCCAGTTTCTGTTACTGCCGGGAAAAACCTTCGGCTCCGGCCGCCAGCAATTCCTCAATTCCTCTGCCCACCTTTGCCACCCTCCGCGAGCTCGACAATTGCTAAATGTGCGACCATAAGAAATTTAATGCACTTGACATGGGGCGGTGTTTAACACCATATAACACCCCCGCGTGGTGATGAGAGAGAAAAAAACAGCGCGGAGGTGTTATATGGTGTTAACCACCCATGTCAACGGTTATTAAATTTTCTATGGTCGCACAAATAGGAGTCGCCGGCGAGCTCTGCCCAGCCCCGCCACCCTCTGCATTTAATGACAACCTCTGACAGAAGTTCCATCGCTTCTGGCCACCATTCACACCTCAATTCGAATTTGGGAATTAACCGCTCGCTGCATTCGACCCAACACTCCCTTGCAGCTCACCAGGTCAACAGAACAAGCAGAAACCGAAACCCTCCAGCCCATCGTTAAGAAGAATCTTCGAGTTGAATGATGACACTCTGTAAGGGAGGTTACCAAGCCCGCAGTGAAACCATGGCTCCATGGGAACCTTAATCATCATGAAGGGCGAGGTAACATTACCAACCTGCAATGACATTTCCCAAAACCGCCAAGGAAACTGGAAGGAGGAATGAAACGAACTACACGAATGAGTTCGAAGAGGGAAAATTAACCCCCCAGTTCGCAAACGGAAGAAGGGAACATCGGACTGCAAGGAAAGGCAAACCAGGGGTCACATATTGACATGTTTCAGTTCGGGTCACTGTATGATGCATAGATCAGTTTTCATTAGTGTTCCAAATGCTCAAGAAACAACGTATTACATCACAGTTTTTCAAGGTTACTATCTAATCAAAACAAGGTGTCAACTTGTCATGAATAGGCTTAGGAACTGCACTGAAACAATCAATAAAAAGATGAATTCTTCAGACTTGTTTCCTGAGCAAACCCTAGGCCAAGCAAACTACAGAATTAGAGTTTGATTTCATTTTGTTACAGGTCTGATTACAGTTGAAGGAGCGAGGTCCTAGTCTTCTTAAAAAACAGGTGTTTATATTGAAAAGTTTTTTAAGTATTTTGTTTCTGAGCTGAAACCAAGCTGTCTTGAATCGAATGTCCTGGAACTCTTTCTCTCTGGGCGGGCTATATATAAATGTATTTGGCTGGATATAGGCTACCATCATTGACAGATTTGCGTTATCCAATACACCAAGGAGTCAACCAAACGAGATTACATTCTAGAGAGTCAGCAGATCTTTCAAACTCTAAAGGATAACCTTAAAACGCTTCAAGCTACGATGAAATGAAGGGGAAACTAGCATTGATCCGAACTCAAATTTGCAATCGGAGATCCTTATGAACAGACCACTTTTATGAAAAAGGTATGTAAGAAACTATCTTCTGAGTGTTATGGTCCCTTCGCAATCCTTCAGCAAGTTGAACGAGTAGCCTATTCTCTACAATTACTAGCAAGCGTCAAGGTACATAACCCATGTTTTTAATTTAAAGAAGGAAATTGCAGAGGATTTGATAGTTTCATAAGATTTACCTCCCCTGGATGAGGAAGGAAAATTGATCCTGATAGATGAGCATGTCTTGGTTTCCAAAGATGAAAGGTTAAGAAACAGGGTTCTTAAAAATATCTGGTGCAGTGCAAAGATCTGCCCATTCAAGATGCCTCTTGGAAGGAACCTAACAGCTGCCAACATCCTTCATTGCTTACATTGATACAAACACATTCAGGAGAGCCAGACTTCCAATGAACTCAATTCGTCTCACAAGCAAAACCAGAGCCAAATAAATGGTAATTTGAATTTACAGATGAAATTTCATGGTATGACATGTTAGTCAGAGGACTTTGTTTTCGTCGATTTAGAGGATTTTATTAGCCAGCTCATCCAAGAAGTTCAAACCTCTTGTCTGAGATAAAAAATAATAGTTTTTGGTCAAATTAAAGCTAGAATTTAATTTGTGGTTCTAGAATTGAACATAGCTGCATGCATTCAAAAACAAGGGTTTCTTTAAAATTAAATCTAAAGGTGTGGAACTTGAATCCAATGTAGTTGCAAGAGTTCAAAAACAAGACTTTTCCTAAACCTAGAGCTAGAATTGTGGAGCTTGAATGCGACGTCATACTTATGGCTTTCACCTCATTTCTTGGCAACAACTGTGTTATACAGAAAAAATTTGGTCTAGCTGAACCAACACTATATTCATTCAAGATTAGTTTGTCTCTACAATTGGGAGTGGCTCACCTGAAAGCTTTGGTTATTCTGTTTATTGTGTATGTGATTGGAAGTTTAGTCTTAAATTTCTTCAATTTTTCACTCTAAATTGTCTTCCCAAGCTTTTTAGTTCATAAACAAGTACTCAGCATTCCATCTTTCCTATGAGATTTTAAGGAAAATATATTGTGTGAATATCTGCTGGATGGATGCTTTGTTTGTCCAACTCAGTTAGAAAAAAGGAAAAAAGATCTCAAAAGGTTTGAAAACACAATATAGTTTAACTTCGGACTATTAAGTGCACAACCGCAAATGATACTTCCCTTCATCTAGTGGAAACTATCTAAATAAAGGATAAAATTAGACAGTAACCTGACACTGATTCTCATATAAACAACCCTAACAACCTTGAGACTTAGTTCAATCTAAAAGGGATCATCATTCTAAATTTAACACATCGGAAAATGGAAATCAGTGATGCCAATGAAAATTTTCATTGATCTTATACAGGCTAACGAGGTTCATTCATTTATAGGTCAGTGGAGAGGTGACTATATTTCTTTAGTGCAGATGATAAGCTTAATCTGAAAATGAGGAACCCTTTCATGCAATACAGAGCATTCTCTACTTTTTCATAAATTTTCAATCTCATCTAGTGTTCTGATTTTCTACAGAAGGAAAGTTTATGGTTATACTAATGTATAATAGTTCCGGCCCTGTTTTCAGTTCCTAACGTAAACTATTAAGAGGTGTTGGTTTTAAACTTTTACAGCCTTCCCTTGTCAGTCTGTTCTGCCTAGACACTTGCAATAATGTTTGTTAAAGTCCTATAGCAGTGGAGTAACTTGTACTTAACTGTAATTTCAGGAAAAGGACATCGCTGCGGCTGCAGGGAAGCTTGCAGAGTGCCAGGAAACCATACTTGTTCTTAGTAAGCAGTTGAAGGCCCTTGCTTGCCCAGTGGACGCCATGGAATTTCCATACGAGGCAGAAAAGGTATAGTCAGGAAAAGGTACATCTTTCACTCTAGGGTGAGATCTGTTTTGTTAATAAGAACCAGTTGAGGCTAGAGATTCAAAGCATGCTGAGGAGAGCCTGACAAATTGTCAATTTTTCTATAGCAGAGAGCTGAAAGGGACCAAAGATATGAACTGGATGCTCCTTGGAGTCCTCGTAGCCAAAGTGCTTCATGGGCATCAGAACCTGAGAATATCAGCACAGCAAATGGCAGAGGACGTGCTAGTGAGTGGACTAGTGAATCTAGCCTTGCTGCCTCTGATCTATATAAAGTGAACGTACCAGATTCACCAATTGTAGATTATTTGGATGGACGTTTAACAATGCATACATACTCTGATACCGAAGAAAGCTCGCCAGCAGGGTTTCCAGTGAAATCTACACAACAGAGAAACAAGTTCACATGTTTCTCATCAGGAAGTGAATTCCCAAAGTCTATCAAAACATATGGAGGGGAGTCACCTACATCTTCTTCATCATCATCTTCTTTACCATCCGCTTTCTTTTCAAAGTCACAGGAGTAGCTTATGTAAGCACTTTCATTTGCCAGAAGAAGTCACTAAATGGATAAGCAAGGAATTGGGAAAATTACAGCCCGTTTTGCCAGCAAAGAGCATAAATGTCACTTTAATTCATTCTAGCATGGCTTGTGATGTGGCTATTGAGCGGCAATAGCCTTGCAATTAGAATGCCTGTTACCAGGAACTTCAAAATTGTTACATTCAGTTTTGTATATTTACAGCTTTGGAACATAGCCTTCGTTTATATTGAAAACTTGTGTCCATTAATATACTGCTAACTAAACTTGATTTGTAGTTGTAGTTAGTTTGGAAGTTTAATCGAGTACTTGTGAAGAAAGAGTGAATTACCCGCCGGTTAGTTATATCGGTTATGGTTCCAAAAAATGGTCATCATTATACCGTTTCCATGTATGTGAGCTTTCTATATTAATGATTTATTGATAAAAACAAAACTGAAGTGGATAATTTGATGTGGATTTTGGATAAAACGGTAGTGGGTGCTAGGTTTGGGGATTTTTAGGAATAGTTCGATGTTGATTCTGTTAGAATAATCAAAGTTTGGAACAGTGCTTGTTTATGCCATTTTAAATGGGTTTGAAAGCTTTTGCCTGTATCAAATTGTGCGTGATTTTCAGGAGCTGCATTTGCAGGGAAATATTGTGACAAGTGAGCGAGTTAATCACTGAGCGTGAATCTTTGAATATCATAAAAAAATATATGAACCTCAAAGGATCTGATTTTTCTTTGTTCTTCGTTTATTTCTCTTAGTGCTTGATTAATTGAAGTTTAAAACAAGTTTGTTCACCTTTAATTCTCAGTGTTTCCAATCAAGCTGCAATACCAGATTCAATTAAAAATGCAGCAGATGAAATAAAAGAAATCTAAATTAATGGTAGATCTCTTACTAGAAATGGGTGTGATTCTTTGAGTATTATAAAAAATATTTGAACATCAAAGGATCTGAATTTTCTTGGTTCTTCGTTTATTTCTCTTATGCTTTGATTGATTGAGGTTTAACTAGTTTATAAGTTTGTTCATTCTCGGTGTTTCCATTTAAGCTGCAATACCAGATTCAAAATATAAAAATGCAGCAGATTAAATAAATTAAATTTAAATCAAGGGTAGATCTCTTAGTAGAAATGTGTGTGAATCTTTGAATATTATACGAAACATACGAACCTCAAAAGACCTGTTTTTCTTGGTTCTTCGTTTATTTCTCTTAGTGTTGATTTATTGAAGTTTAACTAGTTTATAAGTTAGTTCATCTTTAATTCTCAGTGTTTCCAACTAAGCTGTAATACTAATTCAAAATATAAAAACGTTTATTTCTCTTAGTGTTTGATTGATTGAAGTTTAACTAGTTTATAAGTTTACCTTTAATTCTCAGTGTTTCCAACTAAGCTGTAACACTAGATTCAAAATATAAAAATGTAGCAGGTAAATTAATTAAATCTAAATTAATCGTAGATCTCTTACTAGAAATCGGTAACAAAATGGGAAAATCAAATCTAAATTAGATCTTACTGAAAATCTGGTAAGAAGATGCGAAATTGATGGACATTGCAAAATCTATCAGACAAGAAATGTTAGAATCTGTTACCCTTACCTACAAATACAGAAATTGCAGATACGAATAAATCCCGATTACCCAATAAACTCTGTTTTAATGGCAAGTGAAAATATTCAATTTTCTGGTGCGCTTAGCGCAAAGAAAAATGGTGGAAACCCACCTTCTCAAACCCCTTCCCTTCGTTTTGAAGATGAGTTTAAAACGGTTAGCCTTTCAGTAATAAAGCGGAATGTCCATTGTGTCATGACATTTTTCATGGACTCGTGGGTTTTCCGAGATTATTGCGATGTTTTCTTGTCAAAAACAGATTTTATTTCTTAAAGCGATATTATTGCCAACTTTACACACATTGAGATATATTCATATTGTGATGCATCTGGTAATATCTCGATGTCCTCAACACCATAAAATTATGTGTTGTCAGAAATTGAGGTTCAAGTTTGCATGCCTGGCTGCTTCTGAGATAAGCATTCATTATGTGTTTTCAGAAATTGAGATTCAAGTTTGTATGCCTGGCTGTGTCTGAGATCAGCATGCTTTGTGATCTTAGAAATTGAGGGCACTTGAAGCAAGCTTTGTGATATGAAAAATTGAAGGGACTTATTGCCCATTTGTAAATTGTAAAGGGAAAACACATGAAAAATCGAAGGGGCTTATAGTCCATTTGTAAATTGTGACGGGAAAACCTATAGTGGCCTGTATTGTCAATTCCATAAAATTGTTGAAGTCAATATAAAAACCTGTTGAGACACTTTTATGAAGAAATTTTTGTCGTACGTGCTGTTTAAATTGCTGTGTGTAATTACTGTTCTTAGAGTTGTTGCCTCATTGGAATTTCAGAGCCTTTGTGCTCTCTTGTTTATGCTCGTGGTGATAGCAATCTGCAGGGGTCTAAGGTCTGCTTTGCATCATATCAGCGTGTATCATGTAAAGGCCAACCTAGTTGCTTATCCTAGAAATTGTTGGTATGATTGGCAATTTTCTGTACTTTAAAGGTTGGAATTCTCTCTCATGTTGAAAGTTATTTTATTGCTTTTGTGGAATACTGGCTACTTAGAGTGGGATGAGGATTCATTAGGGGACATGTATCTTTAAAACTGGACATTTTACTCCAGGCCCTCTTAGTTGGCATAATCTAAGGATTAACTAAGTCACCACCACTTTGCTGGCATTTGGTGATTTGATAGAATTGGATTTCTGAATTAAAATGTTCATATTGTAGTTTCAAACATCTCGGTTAGTTCAAAATCCATAGATATCCGGGTTTAACCTGGATTGTAGATATTCTGAAACTCAGAAAATAGATTTATATCTGTTATTATTGTATGTTGTATAATATAAAAGTACGAATAATATCATATAACAATGTTATTTTATTGTTTTTGTGGAATACTGGCTACTTAGAGTGGGAGGAGGATTCATTAGGGGACATGTACCTTTAAAACTGGACATTTTACTGCAGGCCCTCTTAGTTGGCATAATCTAAGGATTAACTAAATCACCACCACTTTGCTTTCATTTGGTGATTTGATAGAATTGGATTTCTGAATTAAAATGTTCATATTGTAGTTTCAAACATCTCGGTTAGTTCAAAATCCAAAATCCATAGAAATCCGGGTTTAACCTGGATTGTAGATATTCTGAAACTCAGAAAATAGATTTATATCTGTTATTATTGTATGTTGTATAATATAAGAGTACTTGTTTGTAATATTTAATGATTGCACAGCAAACACTATCTTACCAGCTTATTACACATGCAAGATTGTATTGCAATCATTAAAAATTACAAACTAGTAAACCATCTTATTTCAGATGCTTAGAGATCATTCTAACCTCCCTCAAAATTCAGTTTATAGCCAAAAACTTATCTTTAAGAAATATGACAGATATGACAAACATATACATTATGATTGCAGAACATGATGACGATATTCAGCGAGAGCCCATATGGGGAAGATATTATGATAGGCAGCATAAACCATCACAAAGCAGCATAAAGGAAGGCTACCCATAAAGAGAGGTCTGAAGATATGAAATGGTACAAAATCTGAATAAACTTGTCAATAAAGGGGAGTGCTCAATACAATGCAAACTATCAATATAAATTAATGATGTGATACTTTTATACAAATGAGATAATGCAATAATATTTCCCCAGGTAAACACTAAGGGGTGATGTTAGAATTACTTGTATGTAGATACCTCTCTACTTGCAATTGGTAAATGGAAAATCAGGTAATTGACAACACATAAGATTGAAAATAGGTTTTACTAATAAGGGAATAATTTTCTTTGTTACTAGTTCAACACAAAATGAACTAAAGATAGCAAAATGTTCAAAAACATCTAAAAATAGCATAGGTTCATGGCTCTGCAATTATTAACCTGCTGAATCTTCACTCTTTCTTCACAAGTACTCGATTAAACTTCCAAACTAACTACAACTACAAATCAAGTTTAGTTAGCAGTACATTAATGGCCACAAGTTTTCAATATAAACGAAGGCTATATTCCAAAGCTATAAATATACAAAACTGAATGTAACAATTTTGAAGTTCCTGGTAACAGGCATTCTAATTGCAAGGCTATTTCCGCTCAATAGCCACATCACAAGCCATGCTAGAATGAATTAAAGTGACATTTATGCTCTTTGCTGACAAAACGGGCTGTAATTTTCCCAATTCCTTGCTTATCCACTTAGTGACTTCTTCTGGCACATGAAAGTGCTTACATAAGCTACTCCCGTGACTTTGAAAAGAAAGTGGATGCTAAAGAAAATGATGATGAAGAAGATGTAGGTGACTCCCCTCCATATGTTTTGACAGACTTTGGGAATTCACTTTCTGATGAGAAACATGTGAACTTGTTTCTCTGTTGTGTAGATTTCACTGGAGACCCTGCTGGCGAGCTTTCTTCCGTATCAGAGTAGGTATGCAATGTTAAACATCCATCCAAATAATCTACAATTGGTGAATCTGGTACACTCACTTTATATAGATCAGAAGCAACAAGACCAGATTCACTAGTCCACTCACTAGCACATCCTCTGCCATTTGCTGTGCTGATATTCTCAGGTTCTGATGCCCATGAAGCACTTTGGCTACGAGGACTCCAAGGAGCATCCATTTCATATCTTTGGTCCCTTTCAGCTCTCTGCCATAGAAAAATTGACAATTTGTCCTGCTCTCCTCAGCATGCTTTGAATCTCTAGTCTCAACTGGTTCTTATTAGCAAAACAGATCTCACCCTAGAGTGAAAGATGTACCTTTTCCTGACTAAACCTTTTCTGCCTCGTATGGAAATTCCATGGTGTCCACTGGGCAAGCAAGGGCCTTCAACTGCTTACTAAGAACAAGTATAGTTTCCTGGCACTCTGCAAGCTTCCCTGCAGCCGTAGCTATGTCCTTTTCCTGAAATTACAGTTAAGTACAAGTTACTCCACTGCTATAGGACTTTAACAAACATTATTGCAAGTGTCTAGGCAGAACAGACTGACAAGGGAAGGCTGTAAAACCAACACTTCTTAATAGTTTATGTTAGGAACTGAAGCAAGGGCCTTCAACTGCTTACTAAGAACAAGTATAGTTTCCTGGCACTCTGCAAGCTTCCCTGCAGCCGCAGCTATGTCCTTTTCCTGAAATTACAGTTAAGTACAAGTTACTCCACTGCTATAGGACTTTAACAAACATTATTGCAAGTGTCTAGGCAGAACAGACTGACAAGGGAAGGCTGTAAAACCAACACTTCTTAATAGTTTATGTTAGGAACTGAAAACAGTGCCGGAACTATTATACATTAGTATAACCATAAACTTTCCTTCTGTAGAAAATCAGAACACTAGATGAGATTGAAAATTTATGAAAAGGTAGAGAATGCTCTGTATTGCATGAAAGGGTTCCTCATTTTCAGATTAAGCTTATCATCTGGTCACCTCTCAACTGACCTATAAATGAATGAACCTCGTTAGCCTGTATAAGATCAATGAAAATTTTCATTGGCATCACTGATTTCCATTTTCCGATGTGTTAAATTTAGAATGATGATCCCTTTTAGAGATTGAACTAAGTCTCAAGGTTGTCAGGGATGTTTGTATGAGAATCAGTATCAGGTTACTGTCTAATTTTATCCTTTATTTAGATAGTTTCCACTGGATGAAGGCAAGTATCATTTGCGGTTGTGCACTTAATAGTCCAAAGTTAAACTACATTGTGTTTTCAAACCTTTTCAGATCTACTTTTTCAGCAGATATTCACACAATATATTTTCCTTAAAATCTCATAGGAAAGATGGAATGCTGAGTACTTGATTATGAACTAAAAAGCTTGGGAAGACAATTTAGAGTGAAAATTTGAAGAAATTTAAGACTAAACTTCCAATCACATACACAATAAACAGAATAACCAAAGCTTTCAGGTGAGCCACTCCCAATTGTAAAGACAAACTAATCTTGAATGAATATAGTGTTGGTTCAGCTAGACCAAAATTTTTCTGTATAACACAGTTGTTGTCAAGAAACGAGGTGAAAGCCATAAGTATGACATTGCATTCAAGCTCCACAATTCTAGCTCTACGTTTAGGAAAAGTCTTGTTTGTGAACTCTTGCAACTACATTGGATTCAAGTTCCACACCTCTAGATTTAATTTTAGAGAAACCCTTGTTTTTGAATGCATGCAGCTATGTTCGATTCTAGAACCACAAATTAAATTCTAGCTTTAATTTGACCAAAAATTATTATTTTTTATCTCAGACAAGAGGTTTAACTTCTTGGATGAGCTGGCTAATAAAATCCTCTAAATCGACGAAAACAAAGTCCTCTGACTAACATGTCATACCATGAAATTTCATCAGTAAATTCAAATTACCATTTATTTGGCTCTGGTTTTGCTTGTGAGACGAATTGAGCTCATTGGAAGTCTGGCTCTCCTGAATGTGTTTGTATCAATGTAAGCAATGAAGGATGTTGGCAGCTGTTAGGTTCCTTCCAAGAGGCATCTTCAATGGGCAGATCTTTGCACTGCACCAGATATTTTTAAGAACCCTGTTTCTTAACCTTTCATCTTTGGAAACCAGGATATGCTCATCTATCAGGAGCAATTTTCCTTCCTCATCAAGGGGAGGTAAATCTTATGAAATCATAAAATCCTCTGCAATTTCCTTCTTTAAATTAAAAACATGGAATGGGTTATGTACCTTGACGCTTGCTAGTAATTGTAGAGAATAGGCTACTCATTCAACTTGCTGAAGGATTGCGAAGGGATCCTAACACTCAGAAGATAGTTTCTTACATACCTTTTTCATAAAAGTGGTCTGTTCATAAGGATTTCCGATTGCAAATTCTAGTTCGGATCAATGCTAGTCTCCCCTTCATTTCATCGTAGCTTGAAGCGTTTTAAGGTTATCATTTAGAGTTTGAAAGATCTGCTGACTCTCTAGAATGTAATCTCGTTTGGTTGACTCCTTGGTGTATTGGATAACGCAAATCTGTCAATGATGGTAGCCTATATCCAGCCAAATACATTTATATATAGCCCGCCCAGAGAGACAGAGCTCCAGGACATTCGATTCAAGACAGCCTGGTTTCAGCGCAGAAACAAAATACTTGAAAACTTTTCAATATAAACACCTTTTTTTTTAAGAAGACTAGGACCTCGCTCCTTCAACTGTAATCAGACCTGTAACAAAATGAAATCAAACTCTAATTCTGTAGTTTGCTTGGCCTAGGGTTTCCTCAGGAAACAAGTCTGAAGAATTCATCTTTTTATTGATTGTTTCAGTGCAGTTTCTAAGCCTATTCATGACAAGTTGACACCTTGTTTTGATTAGATAGTAACCTTGAAAAACTATGATGTTAAACGTTGTCTTTGACGACGTCTGACAGGTGTAAATGGCGGCAAGACGCGATGGAACTCCTGTCAGACGTCGTCATTAAATGCGGCGACGGAAACCGGGCAATTCCTCCGCGTGGGTAGACTATTCCTTAAAAAACCCACATCCATAAAGGTTCCAGATTATGTAACTCCTATCTCTCGCGCAGTCGCCACCTCCCAAATTTTAAAAGTCAGGCACGACGCTGCACAGGCCCTCGGCCTGCTACCATATATTAACAGAACGAGCATCACAGGCCATCGTCCTTGTACTATATTTTGTCCATGAAAACCCAGTCCCAATCCTTTCCATTCCGTCCATCTGCTAATTCCCTTCCCTGTACACAATTTTTTTTTTTTTTTCCTCGTATATTGAATCCAGAATTCCACAGAGCAATGGGTCTCCAGATCGATCCCCGCAGCGGATATTGCAGCTGCAACCAGACGTATTAGAGCAATCGAAAACTAGTAGATTTTCCCAAGACGAATTCCTGGATCTCCCCACCTACATCTCCTCGCTTCGCCACAATGGCCGCATAGCCCTCATCGACTCTGCCACTGGGAAACCACCACATTTCCCCAACTATGGCAGAGCGTAAAGTCACTTGCCGCTGGTTTAGCCGGCCTGGGCATCAGAAAATCCGACGTTGTACTCATCCTCTCGCCGAATTCAATCTATTTCCCCATAATCTGCATGGCTGTCTTGTCCATTGGAGCCATCGTTACGACCACCAATCCGCTACATATCGCGGCTGAGATAGCGAAGCAAGCCAGAGACTCGGCAGCCGTGTTGGCCTTTGCAACTCCATCTTTGGCTGTCAAATTGGCAGCCACCAAATTGGCCATTGTGCTCATTTTTTCTTCTTCATCTGAATTAGCCTCCCAGAATGACCAAAATTACATCTCTACTCTACACAAGCTCCTGACTTCGAATCCTGCCCATGCCCCTGTTGTTAAACTCCGGCAAGACGATACTGCCACACTGCTCTATTCATCCGGGACTACTGGAATGAGCAAAGGGGTCATTTCCACCCACAGAAATCTGATTGCTATGGTTTGCATTGTGCTGAAGCGCTTGGGATTCACGCCTGAGAATAGTACCCGGAATCACACTGATTCGTTCCTGGGTATGGTGCCCATGTTTCATATATATGGGCTCGCGGCTTTTGCTTGTGAGTTGCTTGGTTCCGGATCCACCATTGTTGTGCTGTCTAAGTTTGATCTCGTGGAGATGCTTCGGTTGATTCAGAAGTACAGAATCACCTATTTGCCTCTTGTGCCTCCCATCCTGTTGGGTATGAACAAAGTCGATATTGCAAAGAAATATGATTTGAGTTCTTTGCACACTGTTATATGTGGTGGCGTTCCCCTGAGCAAGGAGTCTACAGAGGAGTTTATTTCTGGGTTCCCTGGAGTCACAGTAAGACAAGTAAAGTTGTTTTCTTCTTTTCTGCCATGCTGGTCTACTTGCTATAGAAATACAAAAACTACAACACTAACTTTGCTTTCTTTTACAGAATTTAAGTTTTTTAAAGATATGGACACTGACTAGACTAAGTCACAGGACATGTCCTCGAAGGTCCCGTGTCCCGTATTTTACGTGTCGGACACAAAAACGGCCCTAAAACGTGTCGAAAGCGTTTTTCATTGTGTCCTGTAAAATGTAAAACGTATTCGCCGGTTTTCGTCGTGTCCTGCATCTGGAAAATGCGTATTCCGTTGATAGAAAACGTTGCCTGCATAAGCTGCAATTTTTTTTGAAAGAAACAAGTAATTTTTGAGTGGGGCAACTTAATGATAAGTCTAGGCCCTAGTATTGATATACTATTCATGGTAATGTTAAATTCTTAAAGTAAAAGTGAATGTCACTTTTACTTAAATTTTTAACATTACCATGAAATGACTCAGGATGTTTGAGAGTGGTTCCGGCCTCATTGGATTTCATATGGATAAAGTAGAATTTTAGATTTCATTCAAAATGCAGCAGACTTATCAGTTTTTCAGGATTTCAGGATTGGGAGATTGTAATGTTCCCAGGGGACACCACCTGCCCGGACTACCCCTGCGACCAGTAGAGGACGTGGTCTACCTCCTATAGCTCCTACTTCTAGTTCTTCAGCGTCTAGAGCATAGCAAACTCCACTGCCAACTCCACCAGCACCAGCATCTATATCTAGAGGGAAAGGGAAAACTGTGGCATTTTCTCGCAAGAGGGGCAGAGAAAATCAATAGGATTAGACTCTAGTTATTTTCTTATGTGCTTGTAAGTTGTACATGAACAATGAACATTGAATATTCAAGAATCAAGACCAAGCATATCACATTGTAATTTCTAAATAGTAAATTTTGATTCTATTTATTTTTTTAAAGTGAATTATGAACTTTGAGAAGTAATTATATTTGAATTTGATTAGATAAGTTGCAACCTGCAATTTAATATGGATAAAAAACTATATTTCGGTATATATATATATATAAAACGTGTCCCCCGTGTCTTGTTTCCAGGTCGTTGTGTTTCGTATTGAATACTCGTATTTACGTGTCCTCCGTGTCTCGTGTCCTCGTGTCATGTGACTTAGCTTAGACAATATTGATGTATTGTCTCCGTGTAGGGTGGAGTCTGAGGAACCCCTCTTGGAGGAGTCACCTTCATGGTTAGAGCCAGTGGCAGATGATCCATTAGAGCAGGGGCAGCAAGAGGAGGACTCAGAGTCAGAGGAGCAGCAGCACTCAGAGGAGGAGTAGGAGGAGGAGGAGGAGGACACTGCAGGAGCATCAGCATCAACACCATTTGCTATAGATATAGGAGAGCATAGCTCCATGCCTACCACTCATTATTTGACATTAGGTGCAGATGCAGAGTCAAGGCCTTCTACTACTAGGGGCAAGCCTGGCAAACAGCCCCTAATGTTTTCCCGTAAAAGGGGGAGAGGGCAGTAGATAGATAGCTGCTACTAGCTAGTTTTTTTTGTTATGCTACATGTAACTCATGATGATGAGATACTTTTATATATGTGATGTTATTTTGTATTGGTTCTCCACATTTGAGTCCTTGAATGGACAATTATCAGGGATCAGCAGGTTTTGGTATCGCCTTTGATATATCATTTCTATTTGACATCATATATATCAGTGTTTTCTTCATATTTATGTGCCAATGTGTTTATTTCATGTTGTTATTGC
>APFE030682551.1:0-31107 GCA_000404065.3 Pinus taeda
TAGTTTCCAATTTGGTGATCAAGTCTGGCTGTATATCAACAAAGACAATGTTAGTGTCGGTATCTTCATCCCTCCATCAGTGATCAAATTTCTCTTTTTGCATGCATGTTAGGTGTCCCATCCGATCAACTGCATTCCATTAGGTCATGGATTAACTGATGGTAGTGGTTCATTATCAATTTCCCTCATAGTATTTACCTGCTGGCCTATTTTCACATGTTCAGGTCATTTACTGTCATTTTATTTCATTCCATTTACCAAAATCAGTTTTAGGGTTTTAGGTCTCACTAGATCTAGGGTTTGCCACCATGGTCATCCAAAACTCAATAAAAGGTTAGCAAGTACATGAGGAGGTTTTATAAGTTCAAAAATTATAAATTTACTAATGATATGCTTCATAAATGGTTTTTACCTCAAAACTCTGTTTTGAGGTGAAAACATGGTTTTTTCCATTTCATGTACAAATTTTATGTAATTTCAATGTTTCTATATGTAATAAGTTCTAGCTGCTACCCTCGATCACCTTGCCAACTCTAGCCACTGCAAGAAATGGAAACATCAATGCATTAGTTCATCAAGTGATCAAGAAGAGTCAAACTGTAAATGAAAAACAAAGTTTTTAAAGCAAAGTGAATAAGACTTTAGAAAAGTGGGTTTGTTAAATGAAAAATTAAAGCCAAGGGGATTTAAAGCTCTTCTATGTGTTTGAAAGTCTTCATTTTTTGCAAGTGAGTGAGTTCAAAGGGAAAAATCATGTTCTTGGGAGAAAGAGGAGAAACTGAGAAAAAACTGGAAATTTCATCGGCGCTACGCACCTGGGAACCGGCGCTACGCACCTACCTGGCACTACACACCTGGTGCAGGTTTTACACTGAGTTTTGGTCGGGCACGACACATACAAAGTGCGCTACGCTCTTGGGAGGCAGTGCTACGCACCTGTGTGTTGAGCTTCAAAACAAATTTCATCACTTTCCTCTGCCTCAAATTTCACAATTGACATCTTAACAAGTAAGTAAAGCCTCACATCCGGTCTAGCAAGGGATTTTTTTTCATCAGTGGTGGTGATTTGTGTGTCTAAAAACTAAACCCTAGCTGTCTCTAAATTGTCTTACAAAATTTGCATAGGGTTTTGTCTTCTGTTGTTTTTATTCCCCTTTGAGTAAATTTCCCTAAACTCCTTTCTCTTTCCCTCTGCCAAAATCATTAGCACTCACTCCTTATATTCCCAAACCCTAAACCTATATATTCCCAAAACCCTAATTCCCATTTCATATTCCCTCATTACATCCATTCCATCATTAAATCCCTCATCTACAGTCATAATATTATTCATTCCCTCCTTTCCCAAAAGAAAAACAACAGTCATTTCCTACATACAGCATTCACCCTCATACTTTTAAAATCTCTTCATACTCATCAGTTTTCACTCCAAATTTGTAAGTATGGAGACAGACTCAGCATATGAGAGGGATGATGAAACTGTTAGTGATTCTTCCCAAGAGGCGCATGTACCAAGAAAACCACATAAAGGAAGAAAACATATCCGGGAGGAGCCCACCACTCTCATAGAATTACTTGCTTGCCCTCTTGTAGTAACCTGTTTTAAACATCAGTCTTATCATCAATTTTCTGAAATGGTAGAGAGGGTGAAGTATCATCATGAGCTGGCTAGGTTGTTTGTTTTTCATCTTCACAATGGCTAGGTGAACCTAGCTGGTGTCTCTTTCACCTTGACACTTGAAACCATTGCAGCAGCAACAGGCATCCCTAATGTGGGTGAACAGTGGAATAAGGGGCAACATGTGGGCAGAGAGCATTATGAGCCTTACATCAAGGCTGGTTATCAGAGGCAAATCAACAGGGTTTTTCCTTTTAAATACTTGCAAAACATTTATGCTCCACTCATGAAACTCATCATCAAGTATTTTACCTATGAGGGGAGGTTTTCCCGTCTATATACATACCATGTCAGATTGCTGATACATTTCACAAGAGTGAGGATGATGAACCTCCCATACTTTGTATTTAGAAATATTGAAAGGATGGTTCTATATGTGCAAAGGAAACCTCTTCCTTAGCAGTTTAGCAACATTTACCATTTCTCATTGATTAAAATTGTTGTTTTGCATCAGCTAAGCTTGCTGAACATATCATGGGATACCTTCATTTCACATGAGGTTTTCAAAGGCCCTTAGTTGACTTCATTGGTGCTTCATGAGGAAGGAGGGCCTCCAAACCAGCCAAATGTTCATGAGACTAAAACTACAGGTGTGCTAGTGTTTTTCACTTATGAGAAAGGCACTAGGAGACTTTTTGCAGTTGCCAAACGAGTACTATCTCCTCTAGGGGTGGAAGGGGTCTCGTTTTCTTCACCAAACCACAAGAAAATGCTATCTTCACCAGGGGTGAAAGGGGCTTTGCCGTCTTCTTCAGCTGAATAGGTACAAGATGAAGACAAAGGAAAACAAAAGGTGTGTGATGAAGGCCCTACTGAAGGGCAAGACAAAGATTTTGTTTTGGTTGAGGAGGATGATATTGATTTGGGATCTCAAAGCTCAAGACTCAAGGATGTGATCATCAAAGAGAAGGAAGTTGCAATCCAAGCCTTATCACTTGACCTTGAGAGGGCTAAATGGATCATTAATTTCCTTGAGCAAGAGAAAAAGCGACTGGAGGACAAACAAACTATCATGGAGCTGCAAACAATTAGAGAAAACAAGCAAGTGGCAAAAAGAAGAAAAATAAAAATGACACCGCTTGAGCAAGAAATTGAGGCTGACCGGGAATCATGGTTATAGAGGAAAAAAATTTACCTGGAGAAATTTCTTGATAAAGCTAACAAGGAGAAGAAAATGTTGCGCCATATGGCCTATCACTACTTGACTCAGAATAAAATTTGCAAAACAAGGGTGAAGAGGTTAAAGGCTAAGCTAAAGAGAGTTTTGAGAAGCAAAAAGGAGCAAGATAATCTCAATATCTTGGACGATGCATCATTGGCCCAGAATAGCACATAAAAAGGATCACTCATGCCAATTTTCAAGAAATTTGGTGAAGTTTTTTTCATTTTTGAAATTTTGAAGCAAAAATAGGTTTTTTCAGCAGGTGCGTAGTGCCACCGGTGCTACGCTTTTGATGGGGTCCTCCATTTGCAAAAAAGTTTGCATTTATGGAATCAAAATGAAAGGTTATGCATGCTCAAAAATGGATGAGAAATTTTGACAAGTTCTGGACCTCCAAAAGGGCCAAAAACACCCAAAAGGTGCCCTCTCTGCCACTTTTTTCCACACAGGAAGCAGTCTTGGGAGATTGCATTTTTGGAGGGGAAAATGGACTCCAAATCAAAAAATTCAAGTTTTCCCAGGAAGTAGACTCACCAAGATTTCCAATGATCTATTATTCACCTGATTTGGACTTCGGGAAGCCTTCCAAAACTGGCATGGAAAAAGCGCTATGCATAGGATCAGTGGCACTACACATAGGAGAAAAATTTGCCAGTTTTGCCTGTTTGTTCAAAATTTTGCCTAGTTTGCTGTCAATTTGACTTTTTCTTCTCTCTTTGGTAAATTGATGATGTAATATGATGTAACTTTATGTAATATGATGTAAATATGATGAAATATGACTTGAGGAGGTAGATACATTAGTTTAGAGTTGGTTTAAAGATGAATGAAGTAGTTTCCATAGTTTTAGAGGCAAGCTATTCCACTACCTATTTTTCAATTCCTAGTTTAGATCTTGTTGAAACAACTCCTTGAATCATGGATTCGACCCCTAATGGCTAGTATAGGTGTTTTGATGCCTATATCTTGTACTTTCTTAGTCATTTTTCAAGGTTGGACTCTTGTGGATGCATTGAGCACTATTATAAATCACTTCTGCAGTTTGGCAAGGAAATGACCCAGGGTTTTGCAGCATTTTGTGGGATTATTGTGGTAATGTGAATTAGAATTGTTTTCTCCTATGTTATTCAATTTATCTTATGTTTATATGTGCCATCATCTCTCTTTTTCTGCATAACTAAATGAATCAATATTAAAGGGTGGAATCCATTGGTGTTTCAGTGCTTTGCCTTGGGCTTTATTTAGTTTTAAATGTTTTTTGTTGTTTGAAGACGACTCATGAAACTTGCATGCCCTCTCCAACTCCTCACTAGCCTTTAGATTCACCATCACATTCATTTCAAACTGCTAAAACACTTGCCTACCTCGCCCCATAGAAACCTCTACAAATCTGAGCTGATTTCCCGGACCCAAAGCTGCCTTCCTCATCTGATTCAGCAACCAACCATTAAAATCAATCAAATTGCTCTGAGCATATACCTAGACTAAAATTAGTATTCATATCAGCCATCTCAAGCCTTACTTGCCATATTTTCTTTGAGATTGACAAAGAGAGAGCCCTCTCCTGACCTAGTAGGGCTAGCTACCAGGTTAAGCGTGGTTTGATGTTACCCTAGACCTGCCTTTCTCAGCCTCAGGTAGATTTAGGCTATAACAGACAGAATGCAAGGTGAAGGTAAGAAGCTGAATCCGATAAGGTATGGAACTTTCAAGATACATGAGAAAATTGGTGAGAATGCTTTTCGCCTTGATTTACCAGCTTACATGCACATCTACTCAGTTGTTAATGTAGACAACTTAAGAGTATTTGAACCTTCATTGATTGAAGATCCCAAAGAGCAGAGTCAGTTGCCTTCTATTGATGATCTGTTGCCTGAATATCTTAATGAATTGCAGGAAGATATAGTTCTGGATAGGAAGGTAACAACCACACACAGAGGGGATGTTGAGTACCTTAGGATTGGACTCAAAGGTTCAAAACCAAGAAGTGTAAAATGGATAGAAATTGGGCAAGCGAGGAATCAATACCCTCACTTGATGGATGCTTAAAAATCAACTTTTGGTGGTCCAAAAGCTTTTTCAGTGGGAAGGCCGTGATCCGAAATGGATCCTAAACACTCTCTAAGTTTTCATAAACTCTTTCAAATTATGCCAAAAGATTCAAGTCTTAGAAATATCAAGCTATCAGAAGGAATCCTCGTGACAGTTGCAATTTGTGATTAGTACAGAGAAACGAGGACCCTCGGTTGAGCGTGCAGACCATTGGCCCATGTTAACACACACTAGCACAAATTGACAAAACTAGAGGATAATTCAAGAAACGGGGGTAGTTTCTGATACACGATTAAAACGCTAATCATGTATCGTAGGACATCCCCCTTAGTGAAGGAGAGCCTTGAGTGCCTGGACCCAAAATGACAATGAAACATGGAAAAGTAATTAATTTGGTTCCGTAGATTCCACAAAACCGGAATGTTATGGGAAAATGTAGCGTCTTTTCGAACGACTAACCCCTATACCTAGTAGCAAGTCTAGAACAACAGTTAAAGTAATTCCATTCCTTTTCCTATAGCTAACCGATAAAAGATAGAGGAGAAAAAGTACCAACCTGTGTCTCTCGCTCGATCCCTCTTCCCTTTGAGCACTTTCACCACTCCCTTCCGTACTTAACTCACTTGAAAGGTACCTACACACAAGCCAAGACAGAAAACCATCACAACATACATATCGATCTATTAACTAAACATATTATAGAATCGAAAATACAATATACATCACATAACACATGAATGGGAAAAAGCATAGAACTCTATATTCATAGAAAGGAAGATTACAACCCATGTAGATGCACGTTTGATTCAGCGTCATCCTCCCAGCTTCAAACCCTTCTCTCCTCATGGAAGCAACAATTTGACATGATAACATTACTCTCTCTACTAATCTCATCCAAGAAGCATTTCCTTAGCTTAAGAAGTCTCAAAAGCGAGCCCAATCCTTCCAGAAACCTCTAGAAGCATCCACTTGATGAAGAATCAAATGAGATCATTTAAAAAATTCGATGGATCTCACTCATCATAGGTGCAACAAAGGTCAGGTGCTATGCATAGCACCCAGATAGCGTAGTGTCTGCCATTCATTGCAGCCAGATAGAAGGCCACTTGCGATGATCTCCTTAAGGACATTTTTTGGATGAATGGTGTCATGAAACTCTTGGGAAGCAAACATGATGTAGGTTAACTTCATTAGGGAATGAAAACAACTGAATTAGGGTTTGATGGACCCTAATAATATAGATCTAGAAGTCGGGGTTGATGTGCCAAAATTTTCCTGTAACAGTTGCCCCCTAAAGCATGAAGTCAAAAATAAACATGTCGAGTGAGATGTTTTACCACTTGGAGAGATTTTCGAATCGGAAGGTGACCTTCATTAGTTACAATACAAATATCATGATACTTTGATTTTTTCTCACAATTTTTAGCTAAGGGAATGCATACCCATGCTCAGCTTATAAACTTTCATTACATGTACAAATATAATTGTCTACAGATATAGACCCATGAATGTAAGGCCATTTGTACATTTGATATAGTACTCCTAAAAATATATCGTAGCTCGGATGGATGAAACTAGATCCGGGGTCTTTAATCTCATCCAATCTTTCACTCAATGTACAAGTTGAACCATGTGAACAGATGATCTGAGGTTGAACATGGAGAGACATCGTTTGATTACCAGCCAATAATGTAAGCTGTTAACAGACGCGAGAGGAATCACTGATAATGATAATGACCCTCAAGGTACTACAGTACATTTCACAAGGTTTGAATAGATGATTTGATGTTGAACACCATATGAAGTCTTTCGGTCGAAGGCCAGTGATGCCAACCTATCGCCGGAAGCAAGAAACTTTCCATTGATGTATGCAAGCCTCAAGGTACTGAAGGGGTGTTTCTAAGTCAACTTCCTGGATGATGTGCTGATGTCGACAAGAAGCGACTCATCGCAAGAGGGCCTTGATGTATCCCACATCAACGACATGAAACAAGGTAAATGATTTTTGAGATGAAACATCAACTAACGACACAAGGTTCAAGAATGGCGGGCATGAAAATGAAGGTTTGCTGTATTGTAAAGGATGAAGTTTTGAATTGAATGACTTCTCTTGAACATATCGGTGATAGTGAAGTGAATTGGTAGCATTGACCCAAAACGAAGCAATGGATGGTATGATAGACCAATGGTGTGATAACCATCAAGCTGAATGACCCAACCCACATAGTCACGGTGATGAGGTGAAGTGTCATGTTCAAGAGCGACCTGCTACCATAAAGTGTTCCCAGCTTTTTCCCATTTTCCCCAGTCATTTCTGATCAGTACCTCTTTATTTTTATCAAGATTGAGGAGGATAACATATGCTTGTTGTATAATTCCACCCTTCAAGTGAATCCATTGCTATTTGATGTTATAACGAGTCTAGCGAAGGTGAAACTCGATCTTGTCTAGGTCGACAAGTTTGTCACTATTTGATGTTTTTAACAAGTTTAACAACAAAGATAACTCGATCCTTTTCATGTTTAGAGAGTTTGAAAAGGGATGAAAAGAAAACTCCAAAAGTTATTTTTCATAAGTTTGTCTCTCAAGCCCGAAAAATCATAAAACAATACAAGAGAGAACCTATTGATCATGTTTGACCAACGAGTACCTTTTTCGTAGTTAATCTATCTCAATCCGAAGAAGGGTTAAAACTATACTGAGTAGATATCGATTCTAATCCATTAACAAGCCAGAAATGACAAGTGCTCGGCAATCTTTTCATGTTTAGGAAGTCTGAAAAGAGCTTAAAGAGGACTCCATTTTGAGGAATGAGTGGTGTCTAGGGTAGCAACTAGTTTCGGTGATGTTGGAACTTCTCAAAACATGTTTATTTATGTGAAAAGGCTAGCTAATAAGACCACTCGTTACAGTTACTCCTAAAAAAGGGTAAAACAACCAAGTGAAAGCGTATGATCGGCCAAAGAGATGGTGGTGATGGAATGAAAACAACCAAGGCTCATCTCATAGAAAAGGCTGATAGAATGGCAATCATGAGGGTTAAACTGGAAATTGGTTCATTTTTAGACAAGCTTGAACCATAGGGAACTGTGCTTGAATTTAGTTTCATGTTTACACAAGCTTGAATGAAAAACTATGCTTAGATTCAGTTTCATTTTTACACAAGCTTAAAACGAAAAAGTATGCTTGAAACTAGTTTCATTTTTACACAAGCTTGAAATGAGAGAAAACTTTGCTTGAGATTGAGTTTACATGCCCCCAGCATGATGAAAGGGAGAGTATCCTGTAACCAGATGGAATTCATTGCAGTGAAGCAAGACGGTTATCCAACACCTTTTTGGCTTCATCCAGATAGACAAAGGTGAAAGGGGTGATTCCCTTCACATAACCTATAGGGAAACTTTACTTTACCACTAGGTGCATGCCCCCCAAGCTTCATTACATTCACCTAAGTATACTATTCATGGCTATCAGGTAAATGGAATGAAGGTTCTTTTACGAGATCAAGTGAAAGACTTGACTGGGATTTTACGAGATCTAATCAAAGACTCAACTTGGAACTTCACTCCAGGGGACCTTGTTTCCTTTTTTAATGAGATTGACATAAGACAAGGAGACTGCTTAGACTCCTTGTTTCATTTTTTAACGAGCTTGACACAAGACAAGGAACTATGCTCATAGGCTTGTTTTATTTTTTAACGAGGTTGACACAGTAAAAGAACTATCCTCATACTCCTTGTTTCATTTTTTAATGAGGTTGACACAAGACAACGAACTATCCTCAGACCTGTAACATTTTTTAACAAGGTTGACACAGTAAAAGAACTATCCTCATATCCTTTGTTTCATTTTTTAATGAGGTTGACATAAGACAATGAACTATCCTCGAGGGAGCTATTTCATTTTTTAATGAGGTTGACACAAGACAAAGAACTCTCCTTGTACTCCTTGTTTCATTTTTTAACGAGGTTGACATAATACCAGGAACTATCCTCATATTCCTTGGTTTCATTTTTTTAACGAGGTTGACACAAGATAAGGAACTATCCTCGAATTCCTTGTTCACAACTCATAAGAGGTCATGAAAGAGAGATCTGGTTCCAATGCCCCCAGTACATGATGTACAACATCACTGAATTGATCTTCAGTTGATGTAGGTATGGAATAAGTTGCCAAATAATTAGGGAATATGGTTGACTAGGAGCCATATTTGGATCGGGAAATGAAAGTTGTTCAACGGTGACAATTCTGCCTTCATCCAGGAAACAAATCACTAGAAAGAGTGTTGAAACAATAGCTCCCATGCCATAAACATAGTCATGCCCAAGAATTAAATTATAATCTAAATGTCCTAGGACTACCATCACGTTCAGATAAACGGTTTTTCCTCCCAAAGTAATAGGTAACTGAGGAAGGATCTCTAATGGTTGACTGGTTCTTCTATTATAACCCAATAGATTTTGTGTAACAGGCACAAGCGGTGGCGAACCAATCGCTTGCCAAGCAGTTGAGGAAAGGATACTCACTGATGCACCTTCATCTATAATAGTGCCTGATACAATCATATTATGAACCTGTACTATGATCTAGAAAGGCACATAGGAAGGAAGGCAGAATCCTGCTAGTCAATTCCAGTCAAAGAAAGTGACTAGACTACTTGGAGGGGGTACCGTAGAAACGGGAGGATTAACCCCTTGAGTTACGAGAACTGGAGGATTTCCCTCCTGTCTTGATGGAATAGGCAGATTTCCCCCAAGCTCATTAGAATCTAAAGAAACAAAAAGAACTTGAGTGGTATCATGTTCACTCTCTTCGATAAGGGTACGATTTACTGAAGGTGAAATCGGGTCAAATATTACCTCAACTTGTTGATTTTGGTCGGGTATAGACTCAGAGGATTCACTTTCAGAGAGAGTGGGTTTGATTGACGGTTGATTTTGGTCAGTCAAATCATCAACTAGTGAAGGATTTAGGGAGAGTTTCCTGTAACCAGATGGAAGTCGCTGCGGTCAAGGAGGACGGTTATCCAACACTCTTTTGGCTTCATCTAGATAGGGACAAAGGTGAATGGGGTGATTCCCTTCACATAATGTACATGGAAACTTGACTTTTCCCTTCTTTCCATGAACTTTACTATTACTATTGATGGTATGTCACCAACATGATCTCCAGAGGTTGATTACACGGGATGATGTGAACGAGAAGATCATTCTTTTAAGATCTAAGGAATATCAGGACAATTTTGAAGAAGATGATCTCCCGCACGAAGTTTGCATGGATATCGAACTTTGTGAGGCTTAATGTACGATTTCTCATCAGATTTTGCATTCAAATCAATGGTTGCTTGGTCGCCCCTCTGCTGAATTTGCTTCTTCTTCCTCTTCTTCCCTTTCTTCTTCTTCTTAGCCACCTTGTTACTAGTACCAATACTTTCACCAGGCGAAGAGGAAGAAGGGGAGGAAGAAACAACGGAGGATTAAGGAAAAGGGTCAACTGGAGGTTGATCTTGTGCAGTTGGAGGTGTAATCGATTGTGGAGAAATCACGAAATTTTGAACCAAGGAGGTTGAAAGGAGCCATACTGGAAAGCCAATGGTAAATCCCAGAAGGGACAATGTAGCCATATAAGGAGCACCAATATTTCTGAAAGGAGGAAAAATACTAGGATTCCCATCAGAAGGAATTCCTTGATTGATGGACTCCGGATTTGTCGCCATACATTTCAACCTAATATCAACTAAAAAACAAGTCTGGAGGATGTTATCCGCGGTCAATTAATTTTTACGACACTAGAACTTAGCTTTTCTTTTTCATTTTTTGAGAGTTGAGAAAAAACAAAAGATGACTCTAGTTGCTTTCGTTGTTTAATGATCTTGAAAGGACAAGCACTCAGATGAACCTTTTCTTTTAAGGAGTCGAAAAGGAGAAAAAGTGACTGCTCTGGAGATACTAAGCGATATGATTTACCAAACTAATCACAAAACTGCAATATACACCTTGGTGTTAAATTAAAGAGAAATTACCAAGGACTTATCGTACGGTAGTCAGTCTTCTCGAATGCTGTGTTCAGTGCATTGTGATTGGTAAGGCGGCAAACTTGACTTCCTAGGGATAAAGGATTTAAACCTATTGGGGTCTCCCACTATATACACAATGGTACAGGGAGCACAAGTCCGTACTAGTACTTATCGGTTCAGAGAGAAGGAATCACCCAAGCTTAATGAAACAACAGCCACTAGGTTTTAAGATGCCAGAACATGTCTCTAGCCCAGAAACCTCTAGATGTTTGCATTAAATTCCAATGCGTTATTAGGTTAATGGAAGTTAATTTTAGGTTGATCTTGCTTAAAATTTTCCTTTGGGTTTCACCACGTGATGTTTCCCGAAATTCCTAAAAATGCAACTAGAATGAGAAGTACCCTTTCCATTTTGACAATGAAAATCCTAGCTACAAGGGAAAGAGCAAACAAGTACTTTTTCAAACAACAAAGAGCACTCACTAATGAATTTCCCTAACCATTCCTTTTAAGCACACACATTCAATCTCTTAAAATGCAATTACATGTGTTTATTTTTCTTTTCCGTTCTCCTTAATGTGAATTATGCACTAAAAAGAACAAATGCACAATGATTCAAAAGCTTTTTCACAAAAATGTTGATTTATGAGAATTTCTCTTAAAGGTAAAGGAAGACTAAACATCACTTTCAACTTTAATGAAATGAATATTTTCGACACTTAAATGAAAATATGAATCAGATGCACAAATAGACCAATCGATTATTTAAATGAAGGAATATTTTACGACACTTCGTATTTGACAAAAAAATTGACTAAAACTACTTTCGACAATGGACTGCAAATGATAAAACAAATACATAAACAAACATTTAACAATCCAGTCTAAAATTGGTCGAAACAAGGAAACAAAGACTTCTTTTAGAGACAAGAAATCATCTAACTCCAACAAACAATTCAAACAACTGAAAATTGGCTTAAGGCTTCAACTCCTAGATCGGAAAACTGATCCAAAAGGAACCAGCGTAGGCCAGAGTGAGGGACAGTGTGATGCATAGCACTGTCTCTGAGCAGAGGGTGCAATTCATAGCACCCTGTCAGTTACAGAGCTGCGATGATTACAGAATAACAATTTTATGCTCAAAATTGACTCAAATTTTAGTAGATTGAAGTTGAATTCAATGAGAAAAAGAGGGTAAAGCATGTCAAAGTGTTATAAGAGATTGATTAGCTACTATAAGGGATAAAATCAATCCCTAGTGGAGTCACCATTTTGTTATGGGAAAATTTAGTGTCTTTTCGAACGACTAACCCCTAGACCTAGTAGCAAGTGTAGAACAACAGCTAAAGTAATTCCATTTATTTTTCTATAGCTAGCAGATAAAAGAAAGAGGAGCAAAAGTACCAACCTATATCTCTCGCTCGATCCCTCTTCCCTTTTACCGCTTTCACCACTCCCTTTCATACTTAACTCGCTTGAAAGTTACCTGCACACAAGCCGAGATAGAAAACCATCAAAGCATACATATCGATTTGTTAATTAAACATATTATAGAATCGAAAATACAATATACATCAGATAACACATGAATGGGAAAAAACATAGAACTCTTTTTTCATAGAAAGGAAGATTACAAACCATGTATATGCATGTTCGATTCAGCATCATCCTCCTAGCTTCAAACCCTTCTCTCCTCATGGAAACAACAATTTGACATGATAACATTACTCTCTCTACTAATATCATCCAAGCAGCATTTCCTTAGCTTAAGAAGTCTCAACCTTAACCATCCAATGAGAGCTTGGTCCTTTTATAGCTGAAAAGAGGAGGTTAGGCCATTAATGGCCCTCATGAATGCTTTTTCATATTTAGGAAGTGGTTCCATGGAGGAAGGGATAATGGATTAAGGTTCATTCATCTCCTTCCTCGTCCAAAAGCAAGCCCAATCCTTCTAGAAACCTCTAGAAGCATCCATTGGATGAGGAATCCAATGAGTTCATTTAAAAAATTCGATGGATCTTGCTCATTGTAGGTGCAACAAAGGCCAGGTGCTATGCATAGCACCCAGACAACGTAGTGCCTGCCATTCATTGTAGCCATATAGAAGGCCACTTGCGATGATCTCCTTAGGGACATTTTTTGGATGAATGGTGTCATGAAACTCTTGGGAAGCAAACATTATGTATGTTAACTTCATTAGGGAATGAAAACAACTGAATTAGGGGTTGATGGACCCTAGTAATACAGATCTATAAGTCAGGGTTGATGTGCCCAAATTTTCCTGTAACAGTTGCACCCTAAAGCATGAAGTCGAAAATAAACATATTCGAGTGAGATGCTTTACCACTTGGAGAGAAGTTTTCGAATCGGAAGGTGACCTGCATCAGTTACAATACAAATATCATGACACTTTGATTTTTCTCACAATTTTTAGCTGAGGGAAGGTATACCCATGCTCAGATTATAAACTTTCATTACATGTACAAATATAGTTGTCTACAGATATAGACGCATGAATGTAAGGCCATTTGTACATTTGATATAGTACTCCTGAAAATATATCGCAACCCAGATGGATGAAACTAGATCCGGGGTCTTCAATCTTATCCAATATTTCACTCAATGTACAAGTCTAACCATGTGAATAGATGATCCGAGTTCAAACATGGAGAGACATCGTCTGATTACCAGCGAATGATGTAAGTCATTAAGAGACGCGAGAGGAATCACCGATAATGATAATGACCCTCAAGGTACTGCAATACATTTCACAAGGTGTGAATAAATCATTTGATGTCGAACACGATATGAAGTCTTTCGGTCGAAGGCCAGTGATGTCAACCTATCGCCGAAAGCGAGAAACCTGCCATTGATGTATGCAAGCCTCAAGGTACTAAAGGGGTGTTTCTAAGTCAATGTCTTGGATGATGTGCTGATGTCGACAAGAAGCGACTTGTCACAGGAGTGCCTTGATGTACCCCACATCAATGACACGAAACGAGGTAAATGATTTTTGAGATGAAACATCGACTGGTGACACAAGGTTCAGGAATGGCGGGCATGAAAATGAAGGTTTACTGTATTTTAAAGGATGAAGTTTTGAACTGAATGACTTCTCTTGAACATATCGACGACACTAAAGTGAATTGGTAGCATTGACCCAAAATGAAGCAATGGATGGTATGATAGACCAACAGTGTGATACCATCAAGCTGAATGACCCAACCCACATAGTCACGGTGATGAGGTGAAAGTGTCATGTTCAAGAGTGACCTACTACCATAAAGTGTTCCCATCTTTTTCCCATTTTCCCCAGTCATTTCTAACCAGTACTTCTCTATGTTTATCAAGCTTGAGGAGGATAACATATGCTTGTTGTATAATTCAACCCTCCAGGTGAATCCATCGCTATTTGATTTTATAACGAGTCTAGCGAAGGTGAAACTCGATCTTGTCTAGGTGGACAAGTTTGTCGCTATTTGATGTTTTTAACGAGTTTAATGACGAAGATAACTTGGTCCTTTTCATGTTTAGAGAGTTTGAAAAGGGACGAAAAGAAAACTCCAAAAGTTCTTTTTCATAAGTTTGTCTCTCAAGCCCGAAAAAGCATAAAACAGTACAAGAGAGAACCTATTGATCATGTTTGACTTGTTAGCTCTGCCATGCATTTTTATGTTTGGAGGACCAGATGACTACCGTGGCCGTGTGTTTTTTCGAGGGAGTTAATAGCAATTTATTTCATCCTTCCACCTTTGTTTGTTGTATACCCTCGTAACCCCTTAATTTCTATTTTCTTCTTAAATATTGTGTAAACCCATATTTACCCAAATCCTCGCTTACACTCTTTAACTCGCCATTCCTCTATTTTCAACTAAAATTTCTCGATAAAACCTTTTTCCCCCAACTCCCGCGCGTTTCTGTTTAAACACTATGAAACCTCGACGATCCGTCTAAGCCCCGATAACCCGTTCTAACCCTTTCGCTAGCCTTTACACATCTTTTCACCATCATATCAATTGAAAGCACGTGCTATAACCTGTCAACCGTCTGATCATCCCACGGAGATCCGACAGTTTACGCAGCCCCCCACTCCCGTAACTTGCACGTCTGTTAGTCAACAGGGAAAGTTGTTTCCCCGCCGTCCCATCGGCCACGTGGCACCTTACTATGGGATCGCGCCATCATGTACAAAAACTACCCATTCCTGTAGAGCGGTGCGATAAAACTGCTTACCGCCACCGTACCCTCCTCCCGCTCATTAACTGTCACACATCTCTCGCTTCCGATAACCGTCTGATCGTCCATCCTATGATCCGACGGTCCATGTTCGCCCATTTGCACTATCTCCTGATACCCCTCGTCAAGCGATCTCTGCCGTTGATTTGTGTGATCCGATGGCTGAGCTTCGTCCCTCCACCATTTTGTCTACGCCCACGGTCTGCTTTGTTCTCCCGAGAAATGAAGGTGGCCAACTACCAATTCTGGTACTGTCTGTTTTAATTCGTCAGCAACTGCATTTAATGTACACCTGAAGGACGAAAAGGACGGCCTCGAGCAGATCAAGGTATTAATCAGTCATGGAGCCTTGTACACATTACATTCCATATGCTCAGAAAAGGACAGCCGAGCACCAGAAAAGGTCGATTTGTTCATTAAGACCATCAGATTGTAGCAGACAAACCATCAGAAGAGTCAATATGTGTGGGTGGTCCATTATGACCCCTCCTCGTGGAACTCAGCAGAGTGTTTTGTAAACAAATTCTATATATACCCAGAAGAAAGATCTAATGAGGGGGATGAATGTTATTCTGATGTAAGCTTCAGCTTCTGGAGACTGTAACTACTATGACACCTGTAGCTTTTGGTCTTCATTTTCAGCTAATACAAGCTTCTTTTGTTGTTAATTACTCACTTTCCACTTCTTCTTCTTTGTTCCAGGCTGTGCCTGTGGTGCATTTATTTATGTGTTGCTGATGATTAGCATTAGAGGGGCTGTCATCCCACCTCTGTGCTAGAATCTAGTTAGTTTCATTGAATTTGTATGCAGGTTTTTGTTGTTTTAATGCCAGAGAGTTGTCATACTATCTATGCATTAGGAAATAGATTTACAGACCTTTAGACTGCTTGCAGCTGGCCATCACAGGGTCCTGCGCATCTGTTGGTGTGATCAATGTTCTCCATCATCACATTTTCCTTAAACTGTGAGTAATTGGTGGTCTAAAGCCTTGTAGGCTAGGGGTGTTCACCCATGTCTGGAGTTAAGCATAGTAGAAGAGGTTGTCTAGCTTGAATGCATCATTTCTCTTATTCATCCATCATTTCCCAACATTTTATGTTGAGTTTGTAATGTTCCCGAGCATCTCTGATATACAACCTAGGATATTTTGTTGGGGTGATAACATTAATTGGCGCCGTTGTCAGGGAGAGGAGAATTGAAGATCAGCTTCCCTGGGAGAACAACACAGTTCCAGATTTTTATGATAGACAAGGTCTGGGCACATTTCTAGTTGTAATCATCTATTTGGTGACTCCACTGGAGGAATACCATCCTTTGGCGACTCCACATTGCATTTCTGGTGTTGTTGGTGAGGCATGTTTGGAGAAATACTTAGAAACCATCAGCTGAACCAGTGCTTGATCCTGAGAAGATTGTTAAGCATAAGAAAATATCATAGGAAGGAGCATCAGGATTAGGTAAGCCTTAGAATTTTATGTATCTCTGCTAGTGTAGAAATACCTTCAGAGATCCATAAAGCTCCTTAGTCATTCATTTCCCTTTCGGACCTCAGTTCAATGAAGCTTACCATGTTGTCCATCATATTCCTCTGTTTCTGTCATTCTTTTCATTGATTCATATCACTCAGTCCACCAGTATCCTTTCATATACCCTAGTCATGGCTGGTCAGCAAGCTCTTACAAAGATAGAAAGAGTAGTTGCTGCTAGGTATGGACCCTTGGTCTTGCCTGTCCCGCTGAATGCCATGCTTGCAGGTGATTATCAAGAATTTATGCCAAAGTTTACTGGTGCAGAAGGAGTAACAGCTGAAGAGAATTTAGAGGCCTTTTATAGCTATGCTGATAACATGGATATTAATGAAGAGGATGTCTGGATGAGGGTTTTTGTCTAGATTCTAGATGGGGAAGCTAGAAAATGGTTCAGAGAATTACCCCCTAGGTCCATTGCAGACATTGAGGCCTTAGATGATGTATTTTTAAAGCACTAGGGGAATAATAAAGATCTGCTCTTGTGTCATACTGAATTCGGGAACTTGTAGAGAGAGGATGGCGAACTGCTGTCTGATTTCAACATCAGATTCAACCTTATGTACAACAGAATGCTAGTTGAAGTAAGACCCACCCTTGCTTCTGCCATGCTTATTTATGCTAATGCCTTCGATTCTCAGTTCTTCCTACTGTTAAGAGAAAGAAGATGCACTTCTTTGGCTGATATGCAAAATGTAGCCTTTGAAATAGAAGCAAACATCATTGCTGTAGACAGACTTGAAGGTGATGATGAAAGGAGAAGACAGGGAAGTGAATCTTCATCATCCTATGATCCTGAGATTGATGAATTAGCTAGGATGATTGAGTTTTTGGCCTATGAAGTTTCCAAACTAAAGACTAAGCAGTATTTTGAGGAAGCAGAAGCTCCTCGTTCCTTTACTCTTTCAAAGCCATATAAAGGAGCACAGGAGCATCTGCAGATTCTGCAAAGAAATAAAGTTACAAATGAAGATAAAGGGGTAAGGCCCCTTTTACAGAATATAGTCATGGAAGAAGAGATGTTTGAAGAAGAGGAGGAGGTTCATGGTTTAGGAGATAAGGGTAGTGCCCCCTTCTTAACCAGAGTTGCATATGAAGAAGCATTATCCAGAGGCACTATTTACCAGTTTGTTGTAGTTGTAGGACAACAAGCTGATCAACAACAACAATCAGTAGAAGGCACCTTCATCCTCCAAGAATATATGCTCGAAGCTAGCCCATCTTCACATGGCTATGCAGATCTACCAATTTTCCAACCTGCTTTTGTCCCCTCTCTAGTGATCAAGAAGGGAGAGGAAAGCTCCCCATCATCTTTTGTCCCTTTGCCTACTCAAAAGACAATCCCTCTGAGTTGCCCCTTGAGCACTGAGGCAGAACAAAATTTAATTCTCAAGGCTGAAACTGATCATCTCAGTCTTGATATTCTGATGCCTGCTCAGATGGCCTTCATACAGATTGAAAAGGAAGCTTATCGGATGACAGAGGAAGAATATTCATAGTCTTGGAACTCCTCCTTGGATGAGGATTGCTCAAACAAAGATTCAGGAGCAGATAATGTTTCTGTGTCCCCTACACATGAACATATTGGTACACCATTCATATTTATTGTGCAGGCCAGAGGTGACAAAAATAAGTACACATCAATAGTGATTATTCAGCAGCTGTACAGAGGCTCCCATGAAGAGTGTCCAAGGAGGAAAATACACAGAAGGGAGATGAAATTTGATCCATAGTTACCTATTAAGCTCAAATTTCATAAACTTTTTGAGGTAAAGGATCAAATCAATCCTGTTTTGCAGCTCTATGATGAAGGGGGCGAAAGCAGGAGGAACAATTTTGGTAGCCTAGCAGATGGGCAGTTTTTAAAAATTTTTAAGTCTCCAGGCCTTAATGATTGTAAGCAGTTTCGTTTTCAAGTTTTAATATAGGCTTAGCTTGAATCCATGCCCAATGGATACTAGTAAATGTTTTTGAAGCTGGTTTTGAATGAAGGCATTGGTCTGCAGTTCTTGAGACCTCACAGGGAGGATCTCATCCCCAGAAGGAGCCAGTGTTAGCTCTGCCATGCAATTTTGTGTTTGGAGGACCAAATGACTACCGTGGCCATGTGTCTTTTCAAGGAGGGAGTTAATAGCAATTTATTTCATCCTTCCACCTTTGTTTGTTGTATACCCTCGTAACCCCTTAATTTCTATTTTCTTCCTAAATCTTGTGTAAACCCATATTTACCCAAACCTCCGCTTACACTCTTTAACTCCCCATTCCTTTGTTTTCCGCTAAAATTTCTCCATAAACTCTTTTTCCCCTGGCTCTCTCGCGTTTCTGTTTAAACACTATGAAACCCCGATGATCCGTCTAAACCCCGATAACCCGTTCTAACCCTTTCGCTAGCCTTTTCATGTCTTTTCACCGTCATATCAATTGAAAGCACATGTTATAACCTGTCGACTGTCCGATCATCCCATGAAGATCTGATGCTTTACGCAGCCCCCCGCTCCCGTAACTTGCACGTCTGTTAGCCAGCGGGGAAAGCTATTTCCCTGCCATCCCATCTGCCACGCAGCGCCTTACTATGGGATCGCGCCATCATGTAAAAAAACCGCCCATTCCCGTAAAGCAGTGCGATGAAACTGCTTACCGCCGTTGTACCCTCCTCCCGCTTGTTAATTGTCGCGCAGCTCTCACTTCCAATAACCATCTGATCGTCCATCCTATGATCCAATGGTCCATGTTCGCCCGTTCGCGCTATCTCCTGATACCCCTCGTCAAGTGATCTCTGTCGTTGATTTGTGTGATCTGACGGCTGAGCTTCATTGCTCCACCATTCTATCTATGCCCAAGGTCTGCTTTGTGCTCTCGAGAAATGAAGGTGGCCAACGACCGGTTCAAGTACTGTCTGTCTTAATTCCTCAGCAACTGCATTCAACGCAGTGTATGCCCGAAGGACGAAAAGGACGACCTTGAGCAGATCAAGGTATTAATTAGTCATGGAGCCTTGTACACATTACATTCCATATGCTCAGAAAAGGACGGCCGAGCACCAGAAAAGGTCGATTTGTTCATTAAGACCATCAGATTGTAGCAGACAAACCATCATAAGAATTAATCTGTGTGGGTGGTCCATTATGACCCCTCCTCGTGGAACTCAGCAGAGTGTTTTGTAAACAAATTCTATATATACCCAGAAGAAAGATGTAATGAGGGGGATGAATGTTATTCTAATGTAAGCTTCAACTCTGGAGACTGTAACTACTGTGACACCTGCAGCTTCTGGTCTTCATTTTCAGCTAATACACGCTTCTTTTATTGTTAATTGCTCGCTTTCCACTTCTTCTTCTTTGCTCCAGGCTGTGCCTGTGGTGCATTTATTCATGTGTTTCTGATGATTAGCATTAGAGGGGCTGTCATCCCACCTCTGTGCTAGAATCTAGTTAGTTTCATTGAATTTGTATGCAGGTTTCTGTTGTTTTAATGCTGGAGAGCTTTCATCCTGTCTGTTCACTAGGAAATAGATTTACAGACCTTTAAACTGGTTGCAGCTGGCCATCACAGGGTCCTGTGCATCTGCTGGTGTGATCAATGTTCTCCATCTTCACATTTTCCTTAAAGTGTGAGTAATTGGTGGTATAAAGCCTTGTAGTCAGGGGGTGTTCACCCATGTGTGGGGTTAAGCATAGTAGAAGTGGTTGTCTAGCTTGAATATGCATCATTTCTCTCATTCATCCATCATTTCCCAACATTTTATGTTGAGTTTGTAATGTTCCCGAGCATCTCTGATATACAAGCTAGGAGAGTTTCTTGGGGTGATAACATGACCAATGAGTACCTTTTTCATAGTTAATCTATCTCAATCCAAAGAAGGGGTAAAACTATACTGAGTAGATATCGATTCTAATCCATTAACGAGCCATAAACGACAAGTTCTCGACAATCTTTTCATGTTAAGGGAGTTTAAAAAGAGCTTAAAGAGGACTCCATTTTGACGAATGAGTGGTGTCTACAGTAGCAACTAGTTCTGGTGATGTTGGAACTTTTCAAAACATTTTGATTTATGTGAAGAGGCTAGCTAATAAGACCACTCATTGCAACTTCTCCTCAAAAAGGGTAAAACAACCAAGTGAAAGCGTATGATTGGCCAAAGAGATGGTGGTGATGGAATGAAAACAACCAAGGCTCATCTGATAGAAAAGGATAATAGAATGGCAATCACGAGGGTTAAATTGGAAATGGGTTCATTTTTAGACAAGCTTGAACCATAGGCAACTATGCTTGGATTCAATTTCATGTTTACACAAGCTTGAAATGAAAAACTATGCTTGGATTCAGTTTCATTTTACACAAGCTTAAAACGAAAAACTATGCTTGAAACTAGTTTCATTTTTACAAAAGCTTGAAATGAGAAAAAACTTTGCTTGAGATTGAGTTTACATGCCCCTAGCATGATGAAAGGGAGAGTCTCCTATAACCAGATGGAAGTCGTTGCAGTGAAGCAATATGGTTATCCAACACCTTTTTGGCTTCATCTAGATAGACAAAGGTGAAAGGGGTGATTCCCTTCACATAACCTATAGGGAAACTTAACTTTACCACTAGGTGCATGCCCCCCAAGCTTCACTACATTCACCTAAGTAGACTACTCATGGCTATCAGGTGGATGGAATGAAGGTTCTTTTATGAGATCAAGTGAAAGACTCGACTGGGATTTTACGAGATCTAATCAAAGACTCGACTTGGAACTTTGCTCCAATGGACCTTGTTTCATTTTTAAATGAATTTGACACAAGACAAGGAACTCTACTCAAACTCCTTGTTTCATTTTTTAACGAGCTTGACACAAGACAAGGAACTATGCTCATAGGCCTATTTCATTTTTTAATGAGTTTGACACAGTAAAAGAACTATCCTCATACTCGTTTCATTTTCTAACGATATTGACACAAGACAACGAACTATCCTTGGAACTGTTTCATTTTTTAACGAGGTTGACACAGTAAAAGAAATATCCTCATATCCTTCATTTCATTTTTTAACGAGGTTGACACAAGACAATGAACTCTCCTCGAGGGACCTGTTTCATTTTTTAACGAGGTTGACACAAGACAAAGAACTCTCCTCATACTCCTTGTTTCATTTTTTTAACGAGGTTGACACAAGACTAGGAACTATCCTCATATTCCTTGGTTTCATTTTTTTAATGAGGTTGACACAAAATAAGGAACTATCCTCGAATTCCTTGTTCACAACTAATAAGAGGTCATGAAGGAGAGATCTAGTTCCAATGCCCCCAATACATGATGTACAACATCACTGAATTGATCGTCAGTTGATGTAGGTATGGAACAGGTTGCCACATAATTAACCCATGGTGGGGATGATACCATTGGTATAAATGGACAAATTAGGGAAGATGGTTGACTAGGAGCCATATTTCGACCAGGAAATGGAAGTTGGTCAACGGTGACAAATCCGCATTCATGCGGGAAACAAATTACTCTAAAGAGTGTTGAAACAATAGCTCCCATGCCATAAACATAGTTGCGCCCAAGAAGTAAATTATAATGTAAAGGTCCTGGGAATACCATCACGTTTAGATAAACGGTTTTGCCTCACAATGTAATAGGTAACAGAAGAAGGATCCCTAATGGTTGAATGGTTCCTCTGTTAAAACGTAATAGATTTTGTGTAACAAGCACAAGCGATGGTGAACCAAGCACTTGCCAAGTAGTTGAGGAAATAATACTCACTTATGCACCTTCGTCTATAATAGTGCCAGATACAATCATATTACAAACCTGTATTATGATTTGGAAAGGCACATAGGAAGGAAGGCAGAATCTTGCCAGTCGATTCCAATCAAAGGAAGTGACTAGACTACTTGGAGGGGGTACCATAGAAACAGGAGGATTAACGCCTTGAGTTACGAGAACTAGAGGATTTTCCTCCTGTCTTAATGGAACAGGAGTATTTCCCCCAAGCTCATTAGAGTATAAAGAAACAAAAAGAACTTGAGTGGTATCATGTTCACTCTCTTCGGGAAGGGTACGGTTTACTGAAGGTGAAATCGGTTCAAATGTTACCTCGACCTGTTGATTTGGGTCTGGTAGACTCAAAGGATTCACTTTCAAAGAGAGTGGGTTTGACCGACTGTTGATTTTGGTCAGTCAAATCATCAACTAATGAAGGATTTAGGGAGAGTTTAGTGTAACCAGATGGAAGTCGCTACGGTGAAGCAGGACAGTTAGCCAACACTCTTTTGGCTTCATCTAGATAGGGACAAAGGTGAACGAGGTGACTCCCTTCACATAACCTACATGGGAACTTGAATTTTCCCTTCTTTCCATGAACTTTACTATTACTAGTTGATGGTATGTCACCAACATGATCTCCAGAGGTTGATGACACAGGATGATGTGAACGAGAAGACCATTCTTCTAAGATCTAAGGAATATCAGGAAAATTTCGAAGAAGATGGTCTCCCGCACAAAAGTTTTCATGGATATCGAACTTTGTGAGGCTTAATGGATGGTTTCTCATCGGATTTTGCATTCAAGGCAATGGTTGCTTGGTCGCCCCTCTGCTGAATTTGCTCCTTCATCTTCTTCTTCCCTTTCTTCTCCTTCTTAGCCACCTGGTTAATAGTACCAATACTTTCACCAGGCGAAGAGGAATAAGGGGAGGAAGAAACAACGGAGGAAGAAGGCAAAGGCTCAACTTTAGGATCAACTGGAGGTTGATCTTGTCGAGTTGGAGGTGTACTCGATTATGGAGAAATCAGAACATTTTGAACCAAGGAGGTTGAAAAGAGCCATGCTGGCAAGCTAATGGTAAATCCTGAAAGGGACAATGTAGCCATATAAGGAGCACTGATATTTCCGAAAGGAGGAAAAAGACTAGGATTCCCATGGAAAGGAATTCCTTGATTGGTGGACTCCGGATTTGTCTCCATATGTTTCAACCTATGATCAACTAAAAAACAAGTGTGGAGGATGTTATCCACAGTCAATTAATTTTTATGACACTAGAACTTAACTTTGCTTTTTCATTTTTTAAGAGTCGAGAAAAAACAATAGATGACTCTACTCGCTTTTGTTGTTTAATGAGCTTGAAAGGACAAGCATTCAAATGAACCTTTTCTTTTAAGGAGTTGAAAAGGAGAAAAAATGACCGCTCTGGAGATACTAAGCAAGAGGGTTTACCAAACTAATCACAAAACTGAAATATACACTTTGGTGGTAAATTAAAGAGAAATTACCAATGATTTACCATACGGCAGTCAACCTTCCAGAATGTTGTATTCGGTGCATTGTGATCAGTAAGGCGGCAAACTCGGCTTCCTAGGGATAAAGGGTTTAAACCTATTTGGGTCTCCCACTATATACACGATGGTACAGGGAGCACAAGTCTATACTAGTACTTATCAGTTCAGAGAGGAGGAATCACCCAACCTCAATGAAACGACAACCACTAGGTTTTAAGACTCCGGAACACGTCTCTACCCTAGACACCTCTGGATGTTTGTGTTAAATTCCAATGCATTATTAGGTTAATTGAAGTTAATTTTAGGTTGATCTTACTTAAAAGTTTCCTTTGGGTTTCACCACATGATGTTTTCCGAAATTCCTAAAAATGCAACTAGAATGAGAAGCACTCTTTCCATTTTGACAATGAAAATCCTAGCTACAAGGGAAAGAGCAAACAAGTAATTTTTGGATCAAACAACAAAGAGCACTCACTAATGCATTTCCCTAACAATTCCTTTTAAGCACACACATTCAATCTCCTAAAATGCAATTACATGTATTTCTTTTCTTTTCAGTTCTCCTTAAAGTGAATTATGCACTAAAAAGAACAAATGCACAATGATTCAAAAGATTTTTCACAAAAATGTCGATTTATGAGAATTTCTCTTAAAGGTAAAGGAAGACTAAACGACACTTTCAACTTTAAGGAAACAAATATTTTCGACACTTAAACAAAAATATGAATTAGATGCACAAATATACCAATCAATTATTTAAATGAAGGAAGATTTTACGACACTTCGTATTTGACAAAACAATTGACTGAACTACTTTCGACAATGGACTGTAAATGATAAAACAAATACATACACAAAAATTTAACAATCCAGTCTAAAATGGGTCGAAACAAGGAAACAAACACTACTTTCAAAGACAAGAAATCATCTAAATCCAACAAACAATTCAAACAACTGAAAATTGACTTAAGGCTTCAACTCCTAGATGGGAAAACTGATCCAAAAGGAATCAACGCAGGTTAGAGTGAGGGAAAGTATGATGCATAGTGCTTTCTTTGTGTAGAGGGTGCAATGCATAGCACCTTGTCAGTTACAGAGCTGTGATGATTATAGAATGATAATTTTATGCTCAAAATTGACTCAAATTTCAGTAGATTGAAGTTGAATTCGATAAGAAAAAGAGGTTAAAGTATATCAAAGTGTTCTAAGAGATTGATTAGCTACTATAAGGGATAAAATCGATCCCTAGTGGAGTCACCATTTTGTTATGGGAAAATTTAGTGTCTTTTCAAATGGCTAACCCCTAGACCTAGTAGCAAGTCTAGAACAACAATTAAAGTAATTCCATTGCTTTTCCTATAGCTAACAGATAAAAGAAAGAGGAGCAAAAGTACCAACCTGTATCTCTCGCTCAATCCCTATTCCCTTTGACCACTGTCGCCACTCCCTTCCGTAATTAACTCACTTGAAAGGTACCTGCACACAAGCCAAGACAGAAAACCATCAAAGCATACATATCGATCTATTAACTAAACATATTATAGAATCGAAAATACAATTTACATCACATAACACATGAATGGGAAAAAGCATAGAACTCTTTATTCATAGAAAGGAATATTACAACCCATGTAGATGCATGTTCAATTCAACGTCATCCTCCCAGCCTCAAACCCTTCTCTCCTCATGGAAACAACAATTTGACATGATAACATTACTCTCTCTACTAATCTCATCCAAGCAACATTTCCTTAGCTTAAGAAGTCTCAACCTTAACCAGCCAATGAGAGCTTGGTCCTTTTATAACTGAAAAGAAGAGGTTAGGCCATTAATGGCCTCATGAATGATTTGCCATATTTAGGAAGTTGTTACATGGAGGAAGGGATAATGGATTAAGGTTCATTCATCTCCTTCCTCATCCAAAAGCAAGCCCAATCCTTCTGGAAACCTCTAGAAGCATCCATTGGATGAGGAATCCAATGAGTTCATTTAAAAAATTCGATGGATCTCACTCATCGCAAGTGCAGCAAAGGCCAGGTGCTATGCATAGCACCCAGACAGTGTAGTGTCTACCATTCATTGCAGCCAGATAGAAGGCCACCTATGATGATCTCCTTGGGGACATTTTTTGGATGAATGGTGTCATGAAACTCTTGGGAAGCAAGCATGATGTAGGTCAACTTCATTAGGGAATGAAAACAGCTAAATTAGGGGTTGATAGACCCTAATAATACAGATCTAGAAGTCAGGGTTGATGTGCCCAAATTTTCCTGTAACACGGTAGGATATCGGAAGCCCTCGAGGCAATAAGCAGTTTCATCTGAGTCTCACCCGATGCCACACATTGAGTGACACGCATCCAGCGGAAGAGAGATAAAACCACTCGCATTGAACAGGTAAACATCATGCTACTTACCCGCCCGATATGAACGATGACCGTAGGATTTGGGGGGCCCAAATCAATGGTGGAGGTGTGCCCCGATAAATGACTAGATTTGAAAAGGTTATAAAGCAAGATTACATGGAATTTGAAGTCTGATGTGGACGATGAGTTGGAAAAATATTCGTGTTTCGGGGGGAAATCTTGGAGAAAATGGAAATAACAATTGTTCAAATGGGTCCTAGGAACCTAGCACACTCACCGATTGTAGAATAGGTGTCCACCTCCCTCAGAAGCGTTACATAGTGATGATGATACAGAATAGGGGAATTCAAATGGACAACAGCAGAATTACCAGAACTCCGAGAAGTGGAAACAAACCATCAGAAAGCAGACTGGCTTTAAAGCCACAAACTGACATAAGCAGCAAGCAAGCAGCTAGAGAGCAGTAAGAAAAGTGAGTAAGAAAGCTGAGAACAGAGAAAGTAAGTCGAGCTAACCTATAGAGAAAAGGCAGCATCGAGACAGAGCCAGAAAGAGTCAGAGAGTCTATGCACTCCAAAGAAGGCTCGAGAGGTTCGAGCGAACTCCTCTATATATGCCTGTCATGTATGAGTCTCAGATTGGGCTCATACTACTGTGACCAGTAGAGGTCAAGTTCGGTAAGGAGAGTCTGTGTACTCCAGTCCTACTGATTCATATTTGTTGAGTGAGACTCAAATTGAGCTCAATGTTGTAAAAACTTTGCTTTGGAAACATAATAGAGAGGCCTCCACTAAAGGCTAGACCAGGAGACGTAGCCCAAGAGCATTGGGTGAACTCCTTATTAAACTTGTTGTATTACATGTTTTCCTGATGTGTTTTCCCTAACTGCTTCAATGTCTATGTATTTCGAAATCTTATCAATCCATTGCATAAAGTAACATAGGCATATCCATGCACATGAGTCTGTAATACCTTAATTCTTTGTCCTAGATAAATTCCAGATCAGTACCATGGCGGTCGGTGAAGACCTTGGGTTTGCATCAACATTTCTTGGTTCACTTGTTAGTTGCCCCTGTTTCTCCTAGTTGACACCATCCACCTTATATGTTGCAGTTCCTTATAGAAGAATCTCATATGTTGGCACCTAAGTTGCAGTGTAGTACCATTTATTCCACCATTTGACTTGGTACTTTTTGGATCAGATTTATGACTTCAATGATCAGCTTCATACTTCAACATCATTGATAAGTTATTTATATTTGATATTTAGACATTTACTTATTTGGATATGATCAGATGATCCATTGTGTATTTTTAATTCCTGTATACTTGTATGCATATTGGATCTGATTTTTTACTTGACATGTGGACATGCTTTATCATCTCTGAGCATGGGTATGCCTGCCTAAGACAATAGTTTCTTTCTGATCTCTTTCACTGGCTTAGCAAGCTGAATTTTGGTGAACTCCTCCTCGGTCTCGACATGATTCCTTCTATATACTTTATACATTTTGGCCATCATGTACCCCTTCTAACTTCATATATTAGGGTGCATCTTTTATAGCACCATTTACCACTCTTGGTAGATCTGATGCTTTGGTTATGGCCTAGGGCAACCCTTCCTTTCAAGGCTTGGTCCCAAAATCTAAAAAATAGTGTTTTATTTCCTATATGCTACTTTTCCTTGTGTTAAAAGCATGTACACGTGGGTCAGTATATACCCAAACCATGTATATGTGTTAAAACACTTAAAAATAATAAATATCCTTAATTTCGAGCGGAGTTTATGGGTTTTACCTGTTACTCACCTACTGCAGCCCATGGCCCAACTATTTCCCAACTGAAAAAACTAATTTGGAGGAGTATAAATAAACCTCCATGGGAAGGCCTAAAGGGAGAAGAGATGAGATATTGATATTATAGTTGATTGATCCCTGATCGAGTCTGACAAAATCCCTATGCCTCCTGCACTCCCCAAGCTTTAGGAAACTCTTTTTTCCTCTTTTGAGATATCCTTCATCCCTGTTGTGATATCCTTGTGTATGATGATGGAGGAAGATTGCTGAGGCCGGGACATGACAGATCTGGAGGACAGTTCCGCTTGGAGCTGTAGGAAGACTTAGGTTGTAGTTTTCCACCTTTCTTGTAGCTTACATCAATAAAGAAATGTTGTTCTATTCCTGATATTATCATGTTTATGCATTGATCCATGTTGTGATTTGTTTGTAAATCTTGTATTAATGTGTAATTGTTCATTTTCTTATATGATCTAACGTATCTATCATGAATACGCTTTATGTTACTATTGTTGTATATGCTTTTCCTAGATAATTTATAGGTTTCAAAGGCATCAGAGGAAGCAGAGAGTTTAAACCTTACAGGATCTACCCAAACGTAGGACCTTCGGGTAAGGTCACTTCTTCCCAGTTCAGTAGAATAAGCATTTAGATTGTTTGTCTCAGCATTTCTTGCTATTGTTTGTCCTCTGCTCTATTTGGGTTTTCAACCCAAGACCCTAGGGCGTTCCCACCTGCAACACCTCTTAGATACCTATGCAAATTGTCATTACTTGAGTTCCAATTCAACCAACGATTTCTTCACAACCATTATTGTCGTTTCAACCTTCCATTCTAGTGCAACCGATTGTTTCAGTTTATACGTTTGTAATTTCATAAATTCCTCCATCAAAATGTACCACCACCTCATTCACAACCTAGGAGGAAAAATCCAAACCTTCCTCTTGTGTCAGGTGGAACCCATGTGAGTGGATCACAACCTCACATGGTTGGAGTAAGTCAACCCAATCTTAGTGGTATTCCTAATCTCATTGATCCATCTAGGGTAGGTAATATCTAGTTTCAATAGACGTACATGGCCCAGATACCCCTCCAACAGTCTTATGTTCCATATGGTTCACAAGCACTACAAAATCCACCTTATATTCCATATGAAGGTCCTCATGTGTAACCTAGTTAAAATTCTATTCCTGGTGCATATGGTAAAATCCCAATTGGAACTTACCAGTACCCATAAGGAATCCCTCAAGGAAATGTTCAACAACTATTACTGTAACAAGGGAAAACTTTGCAGCAATAGGGGCAACCTTTGCAATAGTTTCAACCACCTTTGCAACAAAAAACGTAGTTTGTCCAACAACCCAACCAACCCTTATATCTACAAGGTCAACCATTGCAGTAGCAAGGTCAACCCTTGTGGCAACGAGCACAACGTGTGTATCAATAAGGTCAAACCTTGCAGACACAACGCCAGCCCCTACAGCAGTAGGTCCAACAACGTCATATCTAGGGTTAGCAGGTGCAGCAACCTTACAATCCATATTCCGCACATAATGTTTGTCCTCGTTATGCTTATCAATGTCCTATGGCAGGTCAATATCAACCCTACCCTAGAAAGAATCAACCTTATGGTCAAGGTACCCATCAGTGGGGGAAAAATCAACCCCCCTATGGTAAAAATCCTCCACTTTGGGGGTAGAATCCTTACCAACAAGGTTTGAACCCACAAACTAGGCCTTATCGAAGGCCTTATATGCCTTTTAACCCGCAATTTCCATTTTTAGATACATCAGAACTGCCCGATGTCTCGAGGATTACTAATGATCCAATTATTCATTCAGCTTATTGGCCTTCAGTTCCCACTAAAATTCCAAGCGATTGTCCCAAATTTGAAGGAAACGCTAAAGAGGACCCTCAGGCCCATGTGATGACATATCACTTATGGTGTTCTTCTAGTTCCTATGTTGACAATTATGTTCGTCTCAGCCTCTTTCAGCGAACTTTGATATGTGCTACCGCATATTGGTACATCGAGTTTCCTCGAGTTACCTATGCAGACTTCAACTAGTCAGCCATGGCCTTTCTCACCCACTTCCATGTAGGTTTTAACCCCATATAGAAATTACCTGCATAAGGATTCTTAAACACAGAAAATAAACAATGCGAGAGCATAACACATAAAACGCATATACAGAGATTTTCCCCTAGATCCCAAAACCAGGACTACCATCTTGATTTTTCAGTATATTCCTTTCAATGTTACAATACATATATATACATGCTGAAGCATCCAATACCATGGATTGAAAATCATCGCGTCCAAAACCATGGACCGAAAACCATAGGTAGGTTCGCCCAACCTAATATAGGGTCCAAAACAAAAATATTCCCAGGGCACTGGGTTTGTCGCCCCCCCTATGACCCCCCCGCTGCACAATCGACGCAACGAAGGGGGGGACTCCCCCCCAAACCCCCGGTTCACTACGTAGGTTAGTCGTGGAAAAAATATAACACAACCGAACATTCTCCCATTTGTTGTTTTCTTTCCACAGGGGGCCACAGGAGAGCTTAGTCATTTTTCTAGCCTTGAAACACCCATTGTTTCTCTACACCAAGAGAACTTCTCAGAGCTCACAGATTTTGTCAATGCATCTGTAGTATTCTTAAAAGTGTCCACCTTTACTAGCAACACCTTTTTGTCTTCTATCATATCCCTCACAAAGTGATACTGAACATCAATGTGCTTTGTATTTGAATGATAAGCAGGGTTCTTTGCCAAGAAATTGCACTTTGGCTGTCACAGTCTATCCTTATAGCTCCCTGTACTAACCCCATACTTGAACACAATCTCTGCAACCAAACTGCTTCCTTGCTTGCATGAGTGGCTGCCATGTATTCTGCCTCTGTAGTTGATTGTGCCACTACAAATTGTTTCTTACTCATCCAACTGACTGCACCTCCAAATAGGTTAAACACATACCCACTTGTAGATCTTCTCTGATCTAGATCTCCAGCCC
>APFE030682556.1:0-18395 GCA_000404065.3 Pinus taeda
TTTGAACCATTAATATCATTAACTAATCCATGATATTAATTTGCTTAAATATAATTATTGGCATAATAATAAATATAAAATAGAATAAATTTCTAAACTCTAAAGATTAGTTTAATTCACCCTAATGATCCTGATATTATATCTGTAATTTAGGTAAAAAATATTTATTACTATTAACAATTATAAAATTAACTTCCTTAGAACAATCAATTATAATAATGCTTGAATATTTTTAGATTTAACGACCTAATAGTATATGGAATTAGTTTATTTTAATAATTTCTTTTATCTTGATTACCCAATATTATGTATATTCGATATAAAAACTATTCCATGATATTAATTTACTTAAATATAATTACTGGAATAATAATAAATATAGAATAAAATAAATTATTATATTAATTTTATGAATTAGTTTATTCACTTCTTTTATCTTAATTACCCAAAATTATGCATATTTGATATATAAACTAATCCATGATATTAATTTACTTAAATATAATTAGGAGAATAATAATAAATATAAAATGAAATAAATTATCTTTATGATTTAGATTGATTAACAATATTTATAAATAAACCAATTTGGGAAAGTTATTTGTATATATATATATATAATTTATTAATAAACAATTGTATTTGGTTAAATATATATATGATTTACTAACTTATGGGAGTCCTTTTCTTATATAGATTTACCTAATTTAACTTTTTTCTAGGAATAATCATAATTAAATAAATTAGCCGTTATCATTCTAGCTGTTGGAGTCTCTGCCCATACTATTTAACTAGCTAAGCTGGATCGGTTCTTCAACTTGTCCTGACGATGAACCACACTGGTTGGTTCGAAACGCGTCGACAAAAGGTCATTTATGTGATTTCGCCGGAAATTCTCTAAACAATGTTATGGATCACAGAAGTCTAAATTCCTTAATGAACTATTTATGAATGCAAGAATGCAATAGATGAATGCAAAAGTGCAATAGATGGATGCAAGAACTAACAATGAAATGCAAGAGTGATATGAAGCAACAAAGGAATCTAGAAACCAATGATCATAGCAGTCCTCCAAACTCATAAAAGATACCAAGCAATGAGTAAGCCCAACAACGCAAATGGCTTTCCAATGAGATAGGATGATTGTTACTTACTTTTTATGCCACTGTTATGTGTATCTTAAGGCTGAAATGAAACAATGATGAGAAGGGAAAGGTTGAGGAGGCAAACCACTAGGCCTTATGGCCTTTGTAGATGACCAATTTGATTGCTAGGAATCTTCCAATGAGTTTATACACTTCCAACCACAAATGTTAACTCCAAAAGCACTGTAAAACAAAGTGTCAGTCCAAAATACCAATGCAAACGAAGTAATGACCAAGTTATGATTGCATTAAGGCTAGATGAGGGCAACGATGAGTTTAGGACGCCTACGAAAGGACTCAGCTTAGTGTTCAGGTCCTAAAAAGGCCATGGATTAGAGGCAAAGGGCCTTGTAGGCATGCGATACTCAGAGATAAGCCTCCTAGAGGCTGCTGCAAGGGAGAGAAACCCCTTTAGGGCTCACGGTAGGGGATAAAAAAGCCACAACTCAAGGAATCAAGGCCTAGAAAGGCCCGCAGTGGCAAGAGAAGGGGCCAATAGGCCTGCAGTTACTAGGAGGAGGCCCAAGTAGGGCTGTTGTCAAGGGTTAAGGGCCTGTATAGGTATGAGTCTCACAAGAATGATGAGAATAGGATTGCTGCAAGAGAAAAATAACACTTGGCTAGGTCTTGTAGGCGTAAAATTTTTTTGGACCCCTGCAAAACAAAGAGAGTTAGGATAAATACAAAATTTTACCATAAAAATCTCAAATTTTACCTTGTAGGGCCCACGACCTTGCTTTCTTCGCTGTGTTGAGCTTGTAGCCTTGAGAATCTAGATCTAGGCCTTTAAGGTTTGGATCAACCCTCCTCACTTGAGCGAATTTGACAAGTAAGCTGGATGAACCCTCTTGAAATTGAGAAACCCTTGAAAACCCTAGCCGTAGGGCTAGTTCCTTCAACCAAATTCAAATTTCCTTTGAGAACTTGAGAATTCACTTGTACAAATGAAGATAAAAATTCCCAAAAGCCCAATATTTACAAAAAATAAAAAAGAAAACCCCAAACTCCAAAATTATTTACGAAATTTAAAAAATAGACAAGGTTTAGATGTATTTACAAATATTCTCAATATTTACAAAATTTAAATATTTGCTCTTATTAGCCAATTAAATCTTTATAGCCCAAAATTAGAAAAACAATTTTTTTGAGATTTTGAGTAGATAATATAGATAAATAATTTAAAAAAAAATCACTGGCCAAAATCCTCCTACAAAATCATTCGTCAAAATGAAAGCCCAGAGCTCAAACAACGTCAACCCTTCCCCATAGTCTGTGAACATGGAGTCCAAGGGCTAGTGTACCTGTAGATCTCTATGTAATCTTGAAAACAATTGTTAGATCATGATCAACTAAGGTAAATATAACCGTACCAATAGAATGTTCTTATCATCGACATCTGAAATAACAATTATGAATTTTAGCACAATATATAGCATGAAAGAATAAAATAATAATACATAGCATAGATCAACAGATAGAAGAACACCATGAACTGAAACCCCAAAGTCTTTCTATCACGCGAAAAATAATTCTAGCAAAGTAAGGCTCAACACGTGTTACAAAATTACTTCATCCAAAGATCGTTATGATTTAATGAAGAGCTTGGTAGCTTCCTTATATAGATATTGAAAGAGAAATAAACCCCTCCAAGTGGAAATAATGACTAGTTGGCTTGTTCCTCATCAAACTAATCTTATCCGTCGAAAATATCTTGATCTTCTTTTGATATTCACCATCGATTTCTAATTTTTGAGGAAAAATTCAAATTTCTCTTAAAAGCTTTTTTTTTTAATCCAAAATTTTATCTTTTGTACTAATATCCTAAACAATTTGACTTTGACTTAACCACCAAGGTCCAAGGGGTTAAATTGTTTTAAAATATCCATTTTTTCCTTGATTGAAGACTCTCAATTTTTTTTTTTTGTTGACCCACAAATTTTTGATTATTTTCCACTTGGAGAGAATTTGATTTTTCTCAAATTATTTTTGACTCAAAATTAATTAATTTTCTGGCTTAAGATTTTTATTTAATTTTGCCAATAAAATTAATTAATTGACTCTATAGGGGATTAATTATTTTTTTACCCTGAAATATTTTAGCCATGGTGTCTAACTATGAGTAACCATACACTAAAATATTTTTTACACCAAATTATTACAATATCAACCCTTAGAAGGGAAAAATACATTTAGACATAGACCCTCGAGACATTGCCCAATTCTGCGATACTATATGATCTAGTATGAAACCAAGTGTACTTATAATAAAATAATTTAGCCATGGTGTCCAATTATGAGTAACCGTGCACTAAAATTATTCCTAAAGACACTTTTACATAGACTTGACAAACACTAGGACTTACCTAAGACATTGCCAATGAATTCCACCCTAGCTTTGGGGTTATCGTTGGAAGAAAAACTCTACCGATTATTTGTGTTTACAAAATACAAATACACATAATTCAGGTAGGTTAAAAAACTTCTTAGGATGAAATCTTTTTGACAAAAATGATAGGCTTACCTAGGTGTTGTTCCATGGCTTAATGATCATACTAGCATCATTTGCAATAATTTTTGCAGAAGTTGGGTTTACAATGATAAATTGGAAGCTGAACAATGACAATGATCATTAAAAAATTTGTCTGGTGCTTTGTACTCTGCTTCTTAGACTGTTGACAACGTGTGGTCCACAGAAGGGATATGATTACACTACACACGTTGATTTACTAGTAGTACCTAGTGGCCTGGATTAAGGCACAGTCTTCTGGAATCAATTATGTCTTTGGATGGTTAGACATAGTAATTATGTAACATCCTTACACTAAATTATATGTGATAAAACATCTATTTAATGCTAATACCTAACAAACAAGTTAAAGCATTAGCACTATTTGCTAGCAAGGATAACAGGGTGATGAATAGGAATCTCATCAAAGCAGCAACAAATTCCGCTCCAAATGGGTGTCTTTGAGAGTCTTTGCCTGAAGAACAATAGGCAGAAAGCTGTCTTCTTCCCTGTCCTGATTCTGGACCATCATATATTCATTGTAACCCTGGATCTAATAAGCGCCAATAGGGATCAAAAGAAATAGAAATGTAATTCTCTCTGTGACCAAAAGATCCAGGTTTAAGGTGGATCTATGCTGGTTTATTCTATTATTGATTTTTATAATATTTTTTGTTGTTGTTGATTTGATCCATGGGGGATTTGAACATTGAATCTCATGTTTTACATAATATTTCATGTCATGGTCATCTCCGATTGAGCTGCCCCCTGTGGGAGATTTATATAATAGTTGTTCTGGTTCACTTTTTCAGTATTTTATTATTATGGTTGGCTGTCCTTTAATTTTCATTTTTACAGATTTCAGTTTCTTTCAATATAGTTTATTAATGTTACAAATGTGACACATGTACCTGGGCTGTAAATGCACTTTGCTATTCTTGGTGTGGTTAACGGTTAACCTATTTTTTGTCAGCAGTTATACTCTCTAAGAAAAATGATTTCATTTTGTAGAACAATTCTGGAATATTCACTGTTATTTGGATGCAAAATTTCTTACGGATAACCTATCCAGCTCAAAAATATAAAAGTTGAAAATGTGGATGCTGTTGATCCATTGTCTTTTGGAATAAAGCGTTGTCTTTCTCCCTGTCCTGATTCTAGATTATCCTTTTTTGTGTCAGCAAGTGTACTTTCTAAGTAAATTTATTACTCTTCTTTCACTTGCGGAGTTAAAATAAAGTCTAGCATGAACATTATTTTATGCAAAAATATTGACTGGCATATGGATGCAGAAACTTCTGTAGGAGAACCTACCCAACTCAAAGATAAAGAAGTTGAAAATGAGGATGCTGTAGTCGATAATGTAGCTCAGGATGGAAATTCAGTTCTGGATGAGATTCTTTTCAGTGCCCAAGAAAATCTAAAGCAAGCAGAAAAAGTTGAAAAAGATGGACTGGAGGAAGAGGTAACTTTGCAATCATTATGTCATGTCCTTCATGTTAACTTTTAATGTCAGGTCTGATTTTATTTTTATTCAACAATGATTTTATACCTACAAATTATTTTGCTCAATAAAATTCTGAAAACTGTTGGAAATAAATGCACTGGTATTTTAACTTCAGAAGTAAATTTGCAGCAGAAATAAATAGAAAATCAGCCACAAGAAACAGCAGAAAATTCTTGCCAACAAATTCTCCTTCACTTTATTAACTCATGAAAATTAAAGCCTTGATCCACGGAGAATACACAGAAAATACAACACATTATGGAAGCTGGATTTCACTCCCCGTGGAATTTCGGCCTCTAGAGAAATTCAGTGCACATGAAAAATCTCAGCCTTGGAAAACTCAGTTCCTCCACCTGTAGATTGTTCTCCTTTTCTTCGTCTGTACAGATTCCTTGCGTCCTAAGGAATTCGGCCTTCCTCTTTTGCGCAAACCCTTGGCTGGAAAAACTCAGCTTCTCACTGGTTTCAGCCTCCTACACCACAAACTCTGCTTGCTTGAATTCCTCTCCCAAAATTACCTTGCTGCACACCTTGTTGAAATTTGGTACCGGAGGACAGGTGGTTCCCTTAGGCTTTGATCCTTGGCCTAGGGAAAAGTGTCCAAAAGATTTTAATTTTTCTCCTAAAGTGACTTTATAATTTTTTATAAAGTTAAAATCTAATTTAAAAGTGACTTTAAGTGATAAAGTTACTAAAGTCTAATTTTAAACTGACTTTAATAAAGTTAATGTAAAAATAGAAAGGAAAAGTGACTTTGGAAATAAATGACTAAGTGGGTCTTTATTAAAGTGGGGTGAATTAAAAAATAGAAAGTGAGATTTAAATGTGCATTTAATCTCAGCCATTGATCTAAATCTATTTTCAGCCATTGGATTTAGAGATCACCCAAAAGTCACTTGGAGTTATATTAAAGGAGGAAAAGGAGGAAAAGATCATTCATCCTTTCATGAGCAGATTGGGAGAAGGAGAGCAAGAGAGCAAGGGAGATTTCTGGACAAGAAGGAGAAAGAGGCAGCAGTTTGGCACACATACCAGGCAGCTCTTCAGCAAAATCAGAACAGCAGAAAGACAAGCAGAACAGCAGCAAGAACAAGCAGAAAAAGCTGATTTTTTTGCTGAAAACTGAGAAGTTTCTAGGTGGTCTGTTGGGCTGAAAACGGATAAGTTTGTTTGCTAAAAAAAATTATTTTGCTGTAATTTTTTGCTGAAATTTTCTTGCTGTAAAAAGACATTTTCCAGAAATAAGGAAGAGCTCTCAAACTGGTTTTCCCCAAGAGTTGTAGGGGGTTTTTCCAGGGTCACGTTGACCAAAATATCAGTGTTTTAATGTGTTTTAATGGTTGTTTATTACTGATGATTTTTATTTCTGCAATTTCCAGCATTCTGTAAATTTTCCAGAATTTGTGTTTTCAGCAAAATTTATTTTTTTTCAGCTTGTTGAATGTATGGTTATGGGAAAGGGCATTTAACTACATGGGAGAAATAAGGAGAAACTGAAAACCGGGGTGGGAAAACAGAAATTTTTACAAACAACACTTTTCTTCTTTTGCTAAACAACCCCAAGAGAAGATGAAGGGTGAAATGTAATAGTCAAAAGATGATTAGCAAATGAGTCCATCCTCCTTTTATAATTTTTCCCCATGCTTCTAGATGCCTTTTTTTAATTATTATTTTATTGGTGGGGGCCATTTTGCACTAAGTGACTTTTGCCTACATTTTAATAAAATAATAATTTGCCACCAAACTCCAGTAAAATAATACTTTTCACCCTTCTCCAAAATAATATTTGCACCCTTTACGTAATATCACCAAAATTTGGCAAAATTCCTATGCTCACAAAATTAGGGATATTATAGGCCTCCCTGCCAAAAATTGTTTGTCCTCAAGCAATGCCAAAACAAGCGCCCCCTCTTCCTGCTAATCATCAGTAATACCAAGGTCCCAAATGTGTCACTAATTCAGCCCCGATCTCTGCACTGTCTAATCATGAAGGAATCTCTCAATGCCAGGATTCCAAGGCATCCTGATCAATGTGAAGCACCCCTTGCTCCACTCACAGTCCAACTAGGTATAAGCTTCATAAGCCCTCGACATACTATCTATAAGTAGAGCATCAGGATAATGTAGGACTTTGTCCAACTCTCCATGAAACTACCCGATCATGTAGTCCACCTCATCCACACCAAGAGCAAACTCCAGAAGATACAACCCAATCCTTGTGGGGACGAAGTCTCTCCCGCATGAGCTCCTATTGATATCCTCCTACTGACCAACTTGCCATGCTGATGAAGTTACCCACTCCATCAGGGAGTCATTGAAGCCCAATGGAAAATCTGAGTAATCTCCCCCTATAGCAGCCATCTCATCCCTAAAGTTTGTTGACTTGTCTAGTACTATGATGCTCGGTTCCCATGCTTGTCTCATAAAAGCGTCACCATGCTGTTGCTATGCCACCCTGACTCGAATAAGTTGCCCATCATGTGCACATTGCAGCCTCCTCCCTTGAAACCTGGAGGGGAAATATTAACGATGGCCAAACTCATCCTACCCAAATGTCTCTATGATGTCAATATCTACCCACCCATCAGTAGTCTTGATCTTGAGTTGTAACTAAAGAAGTATGCCTTGCCAAACGATGGAGGCCTCAATGATCCCCCATGTGTCAACCCCAAAGTGAGCTAGATCACCCTCTGCTATGGTCCTACTCCTCACGAGATGGAATGGCCTGTCAACCAACTGAATCCATGGATCCCCTAGCCAGACCTGCTGCGACATAGCTCTAACAACTGTTGGAATCTGTCTGTTCCTCGTCCCTAGTCCCTGCATGAAACCAACATATAGGCCCCATATATCATGAACTAATTTGATGCATGCTAAACTACCTTGTGCCTGTCACTGCATAGTAATGTTGACCGCTGGAAGCTACATGTGCCAAATAACTAACCCTTGAAGGTAGCGAATAGATGGGTATCTGATACTCGCAATTGACTTAGTGTATGTGGACCCTTCCTGCTCCTGCCAACCATCACCACTGAGTCTGCCATTTGCCCTCTCGATAGTGTTCCAATACAATGTCTGGAGGTCGGACACCTACTGGGAAGTTGCCTCAGCTGTACATCGTATCCTATGCTCATGCATGGTCCTGACATGCCTTGTGGAAAGAGTGACACATGTCTCCCTCGTGACTAGCTCTCCAGCGTAAGCTCACTAATGATTGATATGTCACCCTTGCAAATGATCACCTTATCCCCCAACCTGTGGCTATCAACTCATGCATCGACCCAATGCCACCGCTGAGAAGTCTCTCCCCTAGTACGTTGAGTGTCATCCCAATATCTTGGGTGAGCTCCCTGTTCCCCGCTGCTTATGCTCAGAGTGTCAAAGGACAACAACCAAATCACTTGTGCTTGTAAGTGATGTATAAGAGGGACAAGTGTGTGAGTCCCCATGGATACCTTCAAGTATCACTCATTTGCGTCCCTGTCAATCTTGGGTGAACTACGCCCAAAGGAGTGTCTGGTGTCTCCTTCCATAAGTGTTCTTGGAGGCAACCCTCCAAGACCTCGCTGTGCAACACCATATATCTTTACATCCCACCAATCCATGTATTCCTTGACTCATACGTTGAGTGTCATCCCAATATCTTGGGTGAGCACCCTGTCCCCCGTTGCTTACGCCCAAAGTATCAAAGGACAACAACCAAATCATTTGTGCTTGTAAGTGATGTATAAGAGGGACAAGTGTGTGAGTCTTCATGGATACCTTCAAGTATCGCTCATCTACGTCCTCGTTGATCCTGGGTGAACTACACCCAAAGGAATGTTCGGTGTCTCCATCCATAAGTCTCCTTGGAGGCAACCCTCCATGACCTCGTTGTGCAACACCATATACCCTTGCATCCCACCAACAATCCATGTATTCCTTGACCTGGCACTATACCCTGTGGCCTATCCCTGTACACCACTGTATACCTCGTGCTACTGTTGTACCATCTTGTACTGTCTCATATCCTACCTGTGTCACTGTAGCTGGCACTCCCAACGTGTACTCGATGCGATGTGAGTCACGCAATGCAAAACCAACATGCTACATCAAACAACCACGCATCTCCATTCTATTGATTTGGGGTAGCATCAAATGTGCTCTAGCCATGCAAATTGGTGGAGAGGCTAAAGCACATGAGATCTCCAAGACCCAGAAATGGTTTGGGGAAATTCCACCCGGTTAGAAAGATATTAAAATAATTAATATTTTTAATAGAGTTCCTAAGTCTAAACTTAGGAAAATTAAAATATTAATGAGAATTAATATAAATTTGGGTGAGGAGGTTCTAAATGACATGGATCAAGCCAAATCTAATCTTAGTCGTTGATTAGGGACTTAATCTCGACCATTGAAGACTCAATAGGAAAATGAAGCGAAGAAAGTTCCTTCTATAAATTAATTACTCCAAAAGACTTGGAATATGAAATTATCCATTGAGGATATAAATATTATATTAAATAAAAATGAATAAAAATGATAATGATTTACAAATGAGAACGAGAGGCTTGCTTATATATCAGGCAAGTGTCTCTTCGTGAAGAGTCATGTCCTATTAGACATGCCTCTTCAACCTAATTATTAGCTTAACTAACTATTATTTATGATTTATTATCATTTACATTATTTATATATATTTTATTTGTTACATTTCCTCCTCCTTCAAAAAGCTTTGTCCTCAAAGCTTGTCAATGAAAAAAAGCTTGATCTCTTTTTCGGCTTTGAAGGTCTTTCTGTCTCAGAATAGTCATCCTCGTCAATACAAGTTGATATGATCTTCTTAGTGACAAACAAAATTGTCGCACCAAGAAGGGATCTAACCACCCCAGATTAATCTTCTGTATAGCATTTTGATCCCTAGAATTTTGTAACGACTTGTTAGCATAAGAGTGGATTGAGATTACATCACTATTATTCAGAACATTAGTTTGTTGTTTCGGTTCTGACTGGTTCAAATATGTAGCATGGTTGATTCGTTTGTTCTCATGATTCGGATGCCGATATGGAACTTTTTTGGTTTGATTTCTCCTCACTGGGCATGTGCCAATTTTTATATTTTCTTCTGGCAAAGATGTTGTTGAGATGGTTATCGAACATTCACTTGGGATGTTCATTGTTTGAACTGCAACATCTACGTGTGTCGTTTCTTTAACTGACTTGTCTTCTTGGGTTGTCATATTCACTGGATCAATATTTGTTGTTTTGTCATCAACTTGAATTCCTACATTTGATACTTTTTTCTCGATAAATTGTTGTAGCTTGTTTTCTAATGACTTCTTATCCCTCTCAAGTTTCTCAATTTGCGTCAATAATTTTTCACTATGGTTTTTAAGTCAAGAAACTTCTTCATTTTTGTCAATAGTGATTTTGTCAATTTCATTTTGCATATCTTGTAATACTTTTTTACCTTCTTGAGAAATTACTTTTGAAATATCCGATATATCTTCTGGCGTTGTTGAATTAGGTTTCAGTGTAACATCTTGGAGTGTTATTTTCTTCTTCTTGTAAGAAAATGTTAAAAACTTTTTCTTAGTATTTAGAATAAAGGAACCTAGAGTTTTCATCCATGGTGATCCCAAAACAATGTCACTATCGTTAAAATATAAGGTTTGCACGGTGAATTGTGAGGTAAAAGTTTAATCTCCAATATTTAGGTGTAGATTGCTTATATCGTATTGTTTGCCAAAAATATTTGTTTCAACTATATTTGATTCAGGAATCACCAATTGATTAGCACATTTAGAACTAACATAATTACTTCTTTCAGTAGGACTGATAAAGATTATGATGTCTCTTCCTGCAAGTGATCCTCTGATGTTAAATAGTGTGCAAACACATGTACTACGGGTTTCAGGAAACCTTTCATTACTAGTCTCCATTTTTTCCTTGATGTTTTTACGTAAACAATATCTCAACTGGAGCTATTTTTATTATATAATATCACTTATTTCTTCTATATATATATATATAATTTAAATATTCTTCTTTAATGTGGATTGTTAAAACTTGAATACCCTTTTATTAAAAAAATACTCCTTTATATTGTTGCCCTCTATACATGTATGTATTTCTTTATATTAAGACCCCTTTTCAAAATAATTTTATTATCTTATAATAATAATAGTTTCACTTTTTTTTTTAAAATAATAAATTGGTCCCTTTTTTTATATACTTAATTACTCCCTTGATAACTTTTTAATGTCACCCCATTTAATAAATATAAAGGTCACGTCTTTTCATATGACACGGTCACGATGTTAAAATACCATGTGCTATTACCATGGGTTGTTTTTAAAATCTCCGCTAAAATGTTCTCCACGTAAAAGTAAAACGTATTCCTTTTGTTTTTTGTTTTTTTTCCTTAACTTTTTTAAAATACCATGGGCAATTACCATGGGTTGTTTTTAAAACCACGGGCTTCTCCACGTAAAAAGTTTTAAATATACTTGGTATGAGATTTTGTATCCGTTTTGTTTTTTCTTTTACTTTTTTTTCTTCTTCTTTTTTTATTTTATTTTATTTACTTATGTTTTTTTTTGTTAATTTTTTTTTAATGGCCAAAGGCCTAGAAAAACGGAGAAAAGGAGAAACTCCTAAATTCTGAGCAAAATGCTTCAGTTGTACGGCAGCAAGGTTGACGAATTTCGATAGCCAAGGACTTGGATCGGAGAACGAGTTTTGTGCACCCATTAAGCAACCTAGAGGACCGAACTGCTCTGATACCACATGAAGCGAACAAAGTTCCTTCTATAAATTAATTACTCCAAAAGACTTGGAATATGAAATTATCCATTGAGGATATAAATATTATATTAAATAAAAATGACTAAGAACGATAATGATTTACAAATGAGAACGAGAGGCTTGCTTATATATCAGGCAAGTGTCTCTCTATGAAGAGTCATGTCCTATTAGACATGCCTCTTCAACCTAATTATTAGCTTAACTAACTAATATTTATGATTTATTATCATTTACATTATTTATATATATTTTATTTGTTATAAAAAAGTATAAGAGGAGGCTTGAGGGTCAGTTGGACATACACCAAGATTGATCAGTCAGTTTGATTTTCTATAGCAGGGTTTGTTGAGAAAATTCAAACAAGTGATCTGAGTTGCAGCGAGGGGTAGTGAGTACATAACAGAATCGCAGAGATAGTGCCAAAGGACCAACGCAGTGATTGAGGAGGCTACATAGAGGCAACAAGAGCCACGCAAGATTGATCAGTGGGACATACACCAAGATTGATCAATTAGTTTGGTTTTCTATTGCAGGGTTTGCTGAGAAAATTCAAACAAGTGATCTAAGTTGCAGCGAGGGATAGTGAGTACATAGCAGAGAGGCAGAGATAGTGCCAAAGGGCCAACGCAGTGATTGAGGAGGCTACAAAGAGGCAACAGGAGCCACGCAAAGGTTGAGGGGCCTACGTGGGTGACGCAGAAGGCCAGAGAGCTGATGCAAAGAGACAGAAGGTTGATGCAAAGGGTTCTAGAGCTACACAGAGGCTAGCAGGGTTGACATAGAGCCTTGGAGAAGCACCAGAAGAATTTTCGTGGGGCAGAATAGTGCTGAGAAGCTGAATATCTGCTTCCGAGAAGAGGTATTATTGTCGTGTAGAAATCTTTGTTGGGTGTGCCAGTTTGGCACCCTAGTTGTACTCAAGAAAGCTACTTAATAATAAAACCCTTAGAACTGATGCACCGGTTTTTCCGCATTGGGTTTTCCCAGGGATGATTGTCCAAAAATAACGGTGTCCCTTGTGTGTTTGTCTATTATTTCAGTTGATGATTTGTATTTGTTGAGACTGCATTTGTGTTTATTTTCAGTATTTATATGGATAAATAACTAGTTAAGGAATAAACAAGTAGGTGAAATAAACTAGATAATGCAGTAGGAATTTCTGATGTGTTAGACTTAGAAATTTCAACATGGTATCAAAGCATTGCAGATCATAGGAGAACTGAAGGCACCAACGCAATCAGAAGTATTTGTAGCAGTAGCAGTTGTCCCAAGAGATCGAGCTGCTCCTAAGCAAAAAGCAACAGAGAAGGAGTGACTCAGAGGGTCTGCATCATCATTTTGAGCCAGAGAGAGGGCCAACGCAGAGGCAGAGAGAAGCAGAAGAGGCTCACGAAGAGCCATGTCATCCTACTCAGTCAGTTAGGCTTGACGCAGTTGGCTAGAGGAGTGATTCAGCGTTTGCCAGTATTGCACAGAGCTAGAAGGCTTAGTTTCTTCAGTTGTTGGGGCATAGGGAGCTATGGGCAGATTGTGGATTAGGAAGCTGGAGGGGTGTTGTTGCTGTCGAAGAAGAACAGTACTAACGGAACAGAACCAAGGTAGAGGGAGTCGATGCCTTGAAGGATTTCTAGCCAAGAAATCCAGATCCGAGTTGCAGTTGCAAAGAGGATCAAATCGATAGTTGGCAGGAAGATTTCCAGCAGGGAAATCGAGACTTAGAGGGAGTCTATGAGAGAACTTCCTGGAGGGGAGTCGAGACTCAGAGGGAGTCTAGAAGAGGAGTGGAGATGGCAATGAACGGATTGAGCGATTGAGACAGGTTGGATGGGGCCTACAACTTCGTCATCTAGAAGGCCAGGACCCTGTATGTTCTGGATAGACATTGCATCAAGGGCTTCGCCTTGAGAACCGTGGCTATCCCAGTCGACCCAACTGATAATGAAAGGTACGAGGATGCAATGGCGAAGAAAAAGTGAATAATCCTTGATGGGGTCAAGGATCATGTAGTACCGCATATTGCCGAGAAGAGCATGGCAAAGAAGATGTGGGATACCTTGACGACATTGTATCAGGGCACTTCCATGCAGAGGAAGATTTTGGAGAATCAAGTGCGGCCGTACCAGATGCAGAAGGGGGAGCAGATAGATATATACTTCAGTAGGTTGTAAGAGATTTGGGACCAACTTACTTCCATAGGGGCCACACCAGATCAAGAGTTCATGGTGAGGACTACCCTGAATGCAATCTCTGAGAATTGGGAGACATTTGTTCAAAGCATTTTGGGCAGATGGAAAGAGATGTGGGCAGCGCTTCACCAAGAAGAGATTAGACGGTTGACCAAGGCAGGAAGTAGCAGCAAAGGAGGTTTAATGAAGAAAGAGGAGGAGGAGGATGCAACTCTGGCATCTGCAAGACAACAGGGGAAGAGGAAGAAGAAGGACATCTCCAAGGTGAAGTGCTTACATTGTGGGGAGCTAGGTCATTATGCAACCCAGTGTCCCAGGAAAAAGAATAAAGGAGAGGCTTTTGACTCCAAGGCAGCTCCGGCTAAGGTGGAGAAAGAATTCGAGACTGATGACGATTGTGCCATGAGTGCTCATGCACCTCTGGAGGAGAGGTGGGGAGACATCAAGCTGTAGTCAGGAAGACTACAAAAGATGAGGGGCAGGATCCTTGAGGTACCCAAACTCTTGGATCATATCCGGCTACGAGAGCCCTGAATGACAGTAGCAGGATGACAGATGTCGGTAGAAGCAAGATGCAGATGGAGCAACAAGGCAATGCTAGAGTGCAAAGGTCTGTAGCAACGCAGTGAGGGTTGCAACAATGCGATAGGCACAAAGGTGGTTGCAACAGTGTAGAGAGGCATAAAGATGGTTGCAGCAGTGTGAGAGGCACAGAGGTGCTTACATTAGCACAAAGGCAACAGAGGGAGAATAGGATAGCAGCAAAGGTAGCTTCAGCATTAGGAGGATTCTGGACTGACAAGGATGTTAGTAGTTGGGTAGATTTGTTACTTCTCGGTAATTGAGTTGCAGTTAGCGCAGCATGATGAGAGGGAGTTGCAGTACAGATGTAGCAATGGCAGTGGCGGAGCCATGGGCAGCAGTACATGAGGTGTTGAAAAGTTTGCAACAAGAAATGCTAAAATTAGAATGTGTTAAAAATAGACCTGCTAAAAATAGCATGTCTAAAAATAGTAGTTTGGCCAGTGAGGTCATTGGCCACATTGGGTGAGAGGTGAAACTGCTAAAAAATAGAAAGTTCTAAAATTAGCATTTCTGGGTTCCTTCCTATTTATAACAGTCCGTAGTCTATCTATAAGAAGTAAAATTAATTTTGGTCTTAACAGCAGTTCAAAATATTAATTAATTAATCTCCATGAGTTAATTAATTATGAAAAAGTAAACTTGAAGTCTTTGTGAGATCATGCAATTATTTTCTCCCTTGATTTAGGAATTTATCCTTTGATTAAAGGAGATAAGGTTCAATTCTATAATGAGAGAATAAGTTGACTTAGTTCTAACTAGTCAAGTCCAGTTAGATTATTTTAACAAGTTGTTGAAATAATAAAATATAGTTTGTTAATGCTTGCATGCATGTGACAACTATTGTTTTAGATAACTGAGTATTCACTCATGGATAACTGTTGCATGTCAGTTCTGTCAGAGACCCAGTTGAGATCAAATGTGGGACAGTGTACTATCATATGCTTAACTATTTCTAGTTAGTAGTTTTTGCATGGTTGAGGAACTAGTGTTTTCAAGGAATACATAGTTGGACCATTGGTTGTTTTTGGTATGTTGGAATTAATAGCATATGCTTTTGCTATTATTTCCTAAGCAACCTACGTAAGGACTATAGGGAAAGCCTATATAAATAGGGCTTGGGTGGTTCATGAGACATATCTTCATATTTTAATAGTTCATTGAGAACTGAATAGCTTGAGAGCTAATTCATTTTGTATTGTGAAGAGGATTTCCACTTGATTGATAATACATGTTTGGGGTTTTATGCTGATGCTTTCCCCTGGATATATCTTGTGTTATGTGTGATTAATTCTCTTGATCAATTATGCATGTTTCTACTTGATGTTGCTCATGATTTCGATTATGCTTCTGCTTAATGTTTTGTAGAAGTAGAACAAGTATTATGCTTTAGGACATTGCATATATTGGTTTGTTCTACAGGTGAAATTTCTACATGGTATCAAAGCTGACTGATTTGTAGAAAAATTCCACAAAATTCTACATGGTATCGGAGCACAGGTGATCAAGCAAGAACAATATACTAGCAGGAGAAATTCGAAGTATATTATTCGGGATATAGATCTCAAGTTCTTATCACATCTATTTCATTGATGGCGTTCTATGGTTTGAGGCTTGAGTATGCCCTTAATTGCAGCTCAAACTATATAGCTTGGAAGGATCGCATGGAGGCAGTTTTGGAAGATAATGGTCTTAAGGATTTCATTGATCAAGAAATCCCTAAGCCTACTGACAGGACTGAGCAAGTGGAATGGAGGAAGTGTGTGGCTAGAGCTAGGAGAATTCTCTTGGAGGGAGTGCAAGATCACATTGTCTCGAGCCTCCATGGGAAGGAAACTCCGCACGCAATGTGGAAAACATTGAAAGATTTATATCAGAATAGCAGTGATTAGAGGAAGCTAGCACTGAAGGACAAGCTTCGAAAGATCAAGTGTGAAAGGGATGAGACGATCTCTATGTATCTGACCAAGCTCATCACATGCAGGGATGAGCTTGCAAGTTTAGGGGTCGTGACATCAAATGAGGATATGGTGAGTCTAGCACTCCTTGGCCTCCCTAAGAGCTGGCATAACTACCAGGACTCGGTGAATGGAAGGGAGAAATTGTCAGATTGGGAACGACTATGGTCGGATATGATGCAGGGGGAGATCAGGCGGAGCACCAGAGACAATTCTTCATCTATGCATGATGAGGAGAATTGTGCCTTGGAGAGTAAGGCAAAGAAGGGGAAGGAGAAGGTTTCTCGTTTCAAATCTAGTTCTTCCAATGATGGGAAGAAGGTTGACAAATTGAAAGTGCGATGCTTTCATTGTCATGAGGTGGGCCATTATGCTGCAAATTGTCCACGGAGGAAATCCAAGAAGGGATCCAAGGAAGGATCTGAAGGTGAGGCACTTGCTTCACAGTTTGAGTTGGATTTCACACTCTTCGCATGCATGGTTTCATCCATGATGGGAAGTGGTTGGTTGCTTGACAGTGGAGCTTCTTTCCACATGACCGGTGACAAAAGTTTGTTCAGTACTTTGGAGGAGAAAGATCTCCAGATACTCATAGGGATGGGTAATGATGAGAAGTATAGTGTCTCAGGTGTAGGCACGGTTATTTTTCAGAGGGAGCATGGAGCTCACCTTACCTTGACCGATGTCAAGTATGTACCAGGACTGAAGAGAAACTTGGTGTCAATCGCGATGTTGGAAGACAGAGGCTATGATGTAGTCTTCAGAGACGGAAAGGTTTTCCTTAGACACATCATCACTAGACAGGTGAAGCAGATTGGTTCACGGTTCAAGAACCTGTATGCTCTTAAGGTTCAAGATGCATGCAAAGCCTTGAGCAGCAAGGCAACTGATGGAGACTTGGTGGTTGAGAGGGAGGGTATATTACCTCTCAACATGCAGAGCCAGAAGAAGTCTCAGACAATTGTGGAGGAGCCACGATTGGTGCAGCAGCTTCAGGAGGTTGTGGAGCAGCCACAACAAGGGAAGCTGAGAGGAGATCGAGTAGAGACATCTACTCATGCAGAGACCTCCAATAGGGGGAAACTTCGAGCCAGGTGGGCTGAGGGATCACATGCAGCCATACCTCTAGGTAGGAGGTGGGGCGATATAGATTGATAGTCCCAAGGAGGAGGGGCAGGATCCTTGAGGTACCCAACCTCTTGGATTAGACCTTGCTACGGGAGCCCCGATGTGTAGTAGCAGGAAATGACTGATTGGGTAGAGATAGATGCGGATGGAGTGGCAGAGAGAGCGACAGTACGGGGAATCCCAGGACAGCGCATAGCATGCAGGCTACAACAATGCGAGAGGCACAAGTGTTTTGCACAGAGAGGTGTTCAATGGTGCGAAATGCATGAAGATGTTGCAGTAGTGCAGATGTCAAAGAGGGAGCACTTGTCAGCAGCAAGTAGAGCTTCAGCATCAGAGTATGTTTCTAGCCCAACAGGGAGGTCAGTTGGGAGGTGCAGTGCGGATGCAATGCCGGGAGATAGAACCAGCAGCAGCACGGATGCAGTCAGAGATCAAGGTGATAGAGGCTAGAGCAGTCAGATACTGAAGAGCACAGAGATGCAGATTTTTCAGTCGACAGAGGCAATAGCAGTCAGAGACCTTGATGATAGAGCAAGTGGACCGGCCAGATGTGTTGCATGCAGAACATTCTAGAGTTACAGGATCGAGTTTGAG
>APFE030682562.1:0-10574 GCA_000404065.3 Pinus taeda
TGAATTAAATAATTATAATTATTAGTATAATAGTGTTACAAAATAGTGTTAAACAATAGTAAAACATAAAACATAAAACAAACAATCAATACAGTAGTAACATGAATTAAATAATTTTAATCATTAGTGTAATAATCTTACAAAATAGTACTAAAAAATAATAAAACATGAAACATAAACATTGTTACAAAAGTGTTACAATATAGTAAAACTGATGTGGCCAGCCCACATGGTCCCACGCTAGCACAATCCTTCGCGGTCCTTTGCTGATATTCGGATATGGATATGGTTTGATTGCAATTGATTCGGTAGGTGATTATTAATCAACCCACGATACTTACCTTGTCCTTGCTGCGACACCTGTCCTCCTCGAAGCTGCCAAACCTAATCTCACTTACTCCCTTTTCACTTCACCGGTTCGCGCCTATTCGGTCATTTTCACCTTCTCATTTTGCTCTCTGTGGTTCCGCTCTGATGTTCGGCTCCGCCTCTGGTTGTGCTCCGCCTGTGGTGATTCACTGTTGAATTTCTGATGGATTTATGGGTAAACGATGTGGTTTAGCACTGTCTTCTCGACTGTGTATTCTGTTCAGGCTTTACTGGTGAGTTATGGTTCTTTTACTTAGCATTCGGCTTGTTTTTCGTGACTATGCTCAGTCGACTGGTTCTACTTCTGTATTTACTGTCTGTCCTGGTCATTTGTGTTATAATTTTGTGGTGAATGCTGGTGTTGAGGGTTTCTAGTTTGCCCAGTTGACAATGTACAGTTCGTTGGTCTGCAACCTGGTCTTTCTCCGGCGCTCGGCTCTGTACTCAGGTAATAACATGTTCCCTGCTATATTTCATTGTTTTCTATTCGAGTTGTGGCTAACAATACTCGGCCCCTCCGTGATCAGGGTTTCATTTCGTTTCTGTGAGCTTGTGGACTCGGTTCACTTTCAGGTATGGCTATCCTCCTTAGCCATACACGGCTTCGCCTCCTGTTAATTCTTTTCTAGCTTCACGGTATCGTTTCTGGTTCGAGGGTTTTGTTTTGGTGACAAACCCTAACTTAACTCTTCTTTGGTGGTTGCAGGTGACCGGTTCCGTGGCTCTTGCAAAGGTTTCCGTCGATATCTCTCGGGTAGCTCTCTTCTTATCTTAGTTGATTTCGTGGCTCTTCGTTTTTGCTGTGTCTACTTGTGTCTGTGGTCTGTATATCGGATACTTCTGTGGCTCTCTGTCTTTGCTGTAGTTACTTGCGTCTGTATGTTTAATAGCTGTTGCGTCTAGTTTTTGGGTTGCTCCAACCCGTAGCCGTAGTTTGGAGGGTTGCTGTAGGTTCAGTTAGTTGGTGGTTCGGTCCAACGAACCCTCGTCGCACAGTTCATTCATGTAATTTAAATTCTACAAGCCTACAATGTATTATACCCGGGTATGTAATCTATGTTTAATTTTTATGTTGTTGCTTACCCGGTTTCGACTGTGGACCGTTGTGTTCTTCAACACTGTTCATTACTTCTCGCCTGTTGCTCACTCTCGGTCTCGGCTTATCTTTAGACTTGTGGTATTGCGAATATCAGTCACTGTATTTTCCTGCAACGAATTGAATATGCAATACTATATATGTGAACTTTTTATGAGTCTCTGTCACTGTGTTTGCCTGCAACGAATTAATTGTACAGAAATGTATATGTGAATTTCTAATACAGAGGACTTAAATATTCCAGTCGTATGTCTATTTGTGCACAGAATTTAGATGAAGGAAATTTGATATATATTTCTCTAATTCTCTTTTCAAATTGCTTAGCTGTTGAACCCCTCTTGGTTATTTTGTCTGTCCTTTTATACAATAGTTACAGGCAATTAGATAACTGCAGATAGTTATTCTTTACAGTTTGTCAGATAATTATTCCATTACAGTTTGCCTAGCAGTTACTATAAACTTACTTTACTTGTCTATTCGTTTGTTTACTTTGTCTCCTTTGTTCCATAAGGGTTTGCTGTTTACATTGCTTATTGATATTAATCTAATTCTAACAACTCTAATTAAGACTTGTTGCTACAGTAAAGTAAAATAAATAAAAATTGACTAACAGAGTCTAATGCTGTAGTTGACTTTGGATAAATAAAAACGTAAGAACTCTGACAGAATTGTTTTCCATTTGTCGAACTGTTCATCTTTCCCAATCTTCTTCAGAAACTTTGTCTGCCCTTTCTCGGTCTTCACCCTGTCGACCAAATGCTCCTGCATCAGGCTGCCGGGGTAAAAGAGAGATCTCATTTCTCCGTTCCATGAGTTCCTCCACCGAGTAGCCCGCCTTCCGAATCTGTGTCTCGTCGAGCCAGGAACTGTCCTCCATTGGATGGTCCTTCCACTTGACGAGATAATGCAGATACTCCTTCCTACGTGTCTTCTTGGCTACCTGTGTGCTGATGATTCCTTCGATTTCATGGGTCTTGACCGACGGTAACTGTTTCTTCCAAAGACTGCTCTCGAACTGGGTGTCCTGTTGTGGCTGTACCCTTCTTTCGTCTTCCGCCTGGGCATGATATGGGAACAGGTCTGCCACATTGAATATGGGTGATATACCTATATCAGGTGGCAGCTATATTTCATATACATTCGCTGAAAACTTGCGAAGAATTTTGCATGGGCCGATTTTCTTAAACTTCAGTTTGTTATACGTACCCTTAGGAAACCGTTCCCGGTGAAAATGCGCAAGGAATTCGTCTCCAATCTCAAAATATACCTCACGCCGTTTGGTGTCTGCATGCTGCTTATATTTCTGCGTGCTGTCCTGTAATCTCAATTTAAATTTCTCGTGCAGTTCGCTCATTGCTTCGGCAAAATCTTCCCCGTTTGCACTCCTCCTTTCTAGCTGTCCTAAATCGTGTAATTCATGTACTCCCCGTGGATGCATACCATATAAGATTTGGAATGGGCTAAGATCGATGCTCCGATTAGACGAATCGTTATAAGCGAATTTTGCCTGGGCAAGAGCTCGATCGCACAATCGCGATTTTTCTCCTGTCAAACTTCGCAACAAGTTGCCCAAACTCCTGTTCACTACCTCTGTCTATCCATCAGTCTGCGGGTGATATGCAGAACTGAAATTTAACTGTGTGCCCAGATTTTTCCACAGGGTGTGCCAAAAATGCCCTGTAAATTTTACATCCCTTTCTGAAACTATAGTTTTTGGTAAGCCATGTAATTGAACTACTTCTGTGAAGAAGAGATGTGCCACATTTGTGGCGTCACTAGTCTTCCGGCACAGAATGAAATGAGCCATCTTTGAAAATCTATCCACCACCACCATCACTGAATCATATCCCCGCTGCATTCTAGGCAATCCTAGGACAAAGTCAATGCTGACTGAATCCTACGGCCTGCTTGGAACTGGTAGGGGCGTGCATAATCCAGTATTCTGGCTGTGCCCTTTCGCCAGTTGGCAGATTTTACACCTGGTTACATACCTTTGTACGTCCCGACTCATTTTCGGCCAGTAATAAAAATGTCCTAGATGTTCCAACGTTTTATCAACGCCAAAATGTCCTGCTAAACCTCCACTATGTTTCTCTTTTACTAGATTTTCCCTCATCGAACAATCCGGAATACATAGTTGTCCACCTCGAAATAATAATCCTTCCTGTAAATTAAAATCTAGCCATGGGCTTGTATTCCTTAAGACAGGATTTTGGCATGCCTCAAAGGCTTCCTTGAAATCCGCGTCCATCTGGTACAAATCCTTCAAATACTCAAATCCCATCACCTGTATGCCACTTTCCTGTAAGAGCAAGGCTCTTCTACTTAAAGCATCTGCCACTTTGTTGGCTTGCCCACTTATGTGCTTCAACACGAAAGTAAAACTTTGAAGGTACTCCACCCACTTGGCGTGTTTATGGTTCAATTTGTGCTGCTGTGTTATGTACAATAATGCAGAATTATCAAAGAACAAAACGAACTCATTACCTAGTAAGTAGTTCCTCCAATGCTTCAAGGCTTGAACCACTGCATAGAATTCTTTGTCGTATGACGAATACTTCTGCCGACTTTCATTTAGTTTCTCACTAAAGAACGCCACTGGTCTGTCCTCTTGACTGAGTACAGCGCCAATAGCTGTCCCGCTTGCATCACATCGAACCTGAAAAGGTTTTCTAAAATCGGGCAGCCTTAAGATTGGCCTCTCCGTTATTTTCTGCTTCAGAAGTTGGAAACTGTCTTCTGTTGCCTTAGTCCAGCAAAAAGGTTGGCTGGCCTTTTTGATGGTCTCTAGCATTGGTGCGCAGATTTCACTAAAATTCTTAATGAACTTTCTATAAAAACTTGCTAAACCGTGAAAGCTATGTACCTCGAATAAATTCTTTGGTGACGGCCAACTCATGATCGCTGTAATCTTCTCTGGGTCCATTTTTAACTCATTCTCCGCCACTACGAATCCCAGATAAATTAACTCCTTCTATAAGAAAGTGCATTTCTTCAAATTTATCAGTAGTTTGTTCTGCTGCAGCTTCTCCAATACTCTTCGAATATGTTGAAGGTGCTCTCTTTTCGTCCTACTAAAAATTAAAATATTATCCAGATAGACTATCACGAATTTTCCAATAAATTCCTTTAACATTTCGTTCATCAGTCTCATAAAGGTACTTGGAGCATTACTCAACCCAAATGGCATAGCCAGCCATTCGTACAGTCCTTCGTTGGTCTTGAAGGTTGTCTTACATTCGTCTCCTTCTCTAATTCTGATCTGATGATACCCACTTTTCAGATCGATTTTTGTAAAATATGCTGCCCCACTAAGGCAATCCATCATGTCATCCATCCTAGGCAAGGGAAACCTGTATCGGATGGTGATCTTGTTTATAGCCCGCAAATATGTACACATTCGCCACTCTCCACCCTTCTTGGGCGCAAGGACTGTAGGTACTTCACAGGGGCTTAAACTCTCTCTGATCAGTCCCTTATCTAACAACTCCTGCACTTGTTTGCATACTTCTTCATTGTCCTTTGGACTCATTCTGTACGCTGCCTTGTTCGGTAAGCTTGCTCTCGGTATAAAATCAATGTGATGGTTGATGGTCCTTTTGGGAGGAAACTTATCAGGTAACTCATCAGCCGAAATGTCTTGAAATTCTTCTAACAGCTCTTGTATTTCCTTAGGCAATTCTGATTTCTCTAGGTTCAGTAATACTGGCTTCATCCTCCTCACAATTGCAAAATTAATTTCAGTTTCATCAATCTGCTTTATGAATTGTTTTCCTCCCATTAATAACGCCTTTGTTCCACTTGATTCTGTTGAATCTTCCTCTTTGATGGGTACAAGTGTGTGTTTGATCCCATCCTTCGTGAACTTATAGCAATCAGTTTTCCCATCGTGTGTCACCTTCCTGTCATACTCCCATGGTCTTCCGAGCAGTATGTGGCACACGTCCATTGGCATAATATCCCAGACCACTGTATCGTGGTACTTGCCAATGCGAAACTCTACCTCGCATTGTTCGTCAACCAACAGCTGGTTGCCTTTCTGCAGCCACGACACCTTGTAAGGTGTGGGGTGCTTCAGCCGCTTCAACCCCAGTTTTCCCACCATCTCAGTGGCAACCAAGTTATCCGTACTCTCGCTGTCTATTATCACCTTGCAACATTTCCCATGCGATTCACAGACTATCCAGAACAGTGACTTCCACTGTGTTGGTTCAGCCACTTCCTTGGTTGGCTTTAACAACACTTTATTCAAAAGCAACGCTTCTCCCGTTTCTGCCATATCTTCCACTTCCCGTGGTTGTGCTTCAGCTTCTTCAGGCTGAATCATAAACATTCCTCTCTGACCTATCTGCTCAAATTCTGGACATTCAAAGGATCGATGTCCCCATTTTTGACACCTGTAGCACTGGAAACTAGTCCCCCTTCTGCGGCCATTCCCTCGTCCTCGCTGATATGACCGACCTCCTCTGGTCCTGTCTCCTTTGTCTGCTGTCCCTGAAGTTTTTGAGTTGTTGCCTTCTTCACTGTTCGCAACACTCTTTCCTCTTCCATAGGACTATCCTCATCCTCTACCATTCCCTTTCCCTCTCCTGTTATTCAGCTTCCTATTAATTTTCTCCTCAGCCTTCACAGCACTCTGAAAGGCTTCTTCAATACTTCGGGGAGAAAGAATGCTAATTTCATCCAGGATCTCCATCCTCAAGCCGTTGACATACCTCACTGTCTTTTCTGGAGTCTCATCCGTATAACCAGCACGTAGATTTACCCGGTAGAACTCTTCCATATACTCTTTGACAGTCATCCCTTTCTGTCTCAAATTCTATACTTGCCGACATAGTTCAACCTGGTAATCTTTCGGCAGAAATCTGCCCTTCAATTTTGCTACCATCCTTGACCATTTTCGTATGGGTAATTTGTTCAGTCATTTTCTATCTGCTTGGACATTATCCCACCACAAGAGGCCATGTCCCTTCAACTTAGTAGCAGCGAACTTGACTCTCTTATCCTCCTTAACTTCCTCATTCTCGAAATATTTATCTAGTTCGCTTATCCAATCTAGTAGGATATCAGGAGACAGATTGCCATCGTAGTTTGAAATCTCTGTTTTTGGTTTGCTGCTGGCCAATAAAATTGAACGCAGTAGTCTCAATTCTAGAGCTTCTTCATCAGACCCGTCTGTAGCAGCTACCGCTTCTTCCTCACTGTCATCTCCCAGTTCTGGGTCCCTTCATCTACCCGCTTCCACTGCTTCCAAGCGAGCTGTAAGAACTCTAATATGTTCTCTTAATCCTTCATCTGCTCCCCTACGTGCACCTCTTCCACGTCCTCATCTTGGTGCTTTCCCTTCTGCCATCTTCCTCTATATATAAATAAAAAAAACTGCTCTGATACCAATTGATGTGGCCATCCCACGTGGTCCCACGCCAGCACAATCCTTCGCGATCCTTCGCTGATATTCGGATATGGATATGGTTTGATTGCAATTGATTCGGTAGTTGATTATTAATCAACCCACGGTACTTACCTTGTCCTTGCTACGACACGTGTCCTCCTCGAAGCTTCCAAACCCTAATCTCACTTACTCCCTTTTCACTTTGCCGGTTCGCGCCTATTCGGTCATTTTCACCTTGTCATTTTCCTCTCTGTGGTTCCTCTTTGATGTTCGTCTCCGCCTCTGGTTGTGCTCCGCCTATGGTGATTCACTGTTGAATTTATGATGGATTTATGGGTCAATGATGTGGTTTAGCATTGTCTTCTCGTCCGTGTATTCGGTTCAGGATTTACTGGTGAGTTATGGTTCTTTTACTTAGCATTCGACTTGTTTTCGTGACTATGCTCAGTCGACTGGTTCTACTTCTGTATTTACTGTCTGTCCTGGTCATTTGCGTTATAATTTTGTGGTGAATGCTGGTGTTGAGGGTTTCTAGTTTGCCCAGTTGACAATGTACAGTTCGTTGGTCTGCAACCTGGTCTTTCTCCGGCGCTCGGCTCTGTACTCAGGTAATAACTTCTTCCCTGCTATATTTCATTGTTTTCTATTCGAGCTGTGGCTAACAATACTCAGCCCCTCCGTGGTCAGGGTTTCATTTCGTTTCTGTGAGCTTGTGGACTCGGTTCACTTTCAGGTATGGCTATCCTCCTTAGCCATACACGGCTTCGCCTCCTGTTAATTCATTTCTAGCTTCACGGTATCGTTTCTGGTTCGAGGGTTTTGTTTTGGTGAAAACCCCTAACTTAACTCTTCTGCGGTGGTTGCAGGTCACCGGTTCCGTGGCTCTTGCAAAGGTTTCCGTCAATATCTCTCGGGTAGCTCTGTTCTTATCTTAGTTGATTTCGTGGCTCTTCGTTTTCACTGTTTTTACTTGTGTCTGTGGTCGGTATATCAGATACTTCCGTGGCTCTCTGTCTTTGCTGTAGTTACTTGCGTCTGTATGTTTAATAGCTGTTGCATCTAGTTTTTGGGCTGCTCCAACCCGTAGCCGTAGTTTGGAGGGTTGTTGTAGGTTCTGTTAGTTGGTGGTTCGGTCCAACGAACCCTCGTCGCACAGTTCATTCATGTAATTTAAATTCTACAAGCCTACAATGTATTATACAGTGATATGTAATCTATGTTTAATTTTGATGCTGTTGCTTACCCGGTTTCGACTGTGGACCGTTGTGTTCTTCGACACTGTTCATTACTTCTCGCCTGTTGCTCACTCTCGGTCTCGGCTTATCTTTAGAATTGTGGTATTGTGAATATCGGTCACTATATTTGCCTGCAACTAATTGAATATGCAATAATATATATGTGAACTTTTTGTGAGTCTCTGTCACTGTGTTTGCCTGCAACGAATTAATTGTACAGAAATGTATATGTGAATTTCTAATACAGAGGACTTAAATATTCCAGTCGTATGTCTATTTGTGCACAGAATTTAGATGAAGGAAATTTGATATATATTTCTCTAATTCTCTTTTCAAATTGCTTAGCTGTTGAACCCCTCTGGGTTATTTTTTCTGTCCTTTTATACAATAGTTATAGGCAGTTAGATAACTGCAGATAGTTATTCCTTACAGTTTGTCAGATAGTTATTCCGTTACAGTTTGCCTGGCAGTTACTATAAACTTACTTTACTTGTATTTTCGTTTGTTTACTTTGTCTCCTTTGTTCCATAAGGGTTTGCTGTTTACATTGCTTATTGATATTAATCTAATTCTAACAACTCTAATTAAGACTTGTTGCTACAGTAAAGTAAAATAAATAAAAATTAACTAACAGAATCTAATGATGTAGTTGACTTTGGAAGAAATTAAATAAAAACGTAAGAAATCTGACAGACTTTCTCTCCATTTGTCGAACTGTTCATCTTTCCCAATCTTCTTCAGAAACTTTGTCCGCCCTTTCTCGGTCTTCACCCTGTCGACCAGATGCTCCTGCATCAAAAACATAAAACATAAAGTAGACAAACAATATATTAATAACATGAATTAAATAAAGATAATGATTAGTATAGTAGTGTTACAGAATAGTAAAACATAAAACATAAAACAAACAAACAACATAGTAATAACATGAATTAAATAATGAAAATGATTAGTGTAATAGAGTTACAAAATAGAAAAACATAAAACCTAAAACAAACAAACAATATGGTAATAACATTGTTATGTAACCAGCTCAAGAAAAAGATAGAAAAGTAGATCAACGTCTTAGATTTCAGGGTGAGGTTGATGACCTTCTTATAATATCTTAATTTTCTTTTAGCCACTAAATCTTTCTCACACCACATTTTTTCTTTGAACTTAGAAGTAACAATATCTTTGATGCTATTTATGTTTTGCAACGTGTCATTCCCATTGATTTCCTGATAGTTTAACCAGGCCCCTGTGTCTTTATGCCACCCTTGATTGAGCCTTAGGTGGTTTTGGCTGCAATTTAAAGCTAGCTTAGGAAGTCTATGATCGTCTATGTTATTGAGTTTTTTCTTGTACAAAAGAAACTTAATCATAGCTAGGCTCTCAATAGCAGAAATACCTGCTTCTATAAGGAGAATATGAGAGGGTGTATTACTTTTAATTTTCAGGATATAAGTTATAAAACGCTTTTGGATTTTCTCAATATTTCTCCATGATTCTCTGGAGATGCTGCAACCCCAAACCTCACAGCCATATAGGATAATAGGAGTGACTAAAGTTTCAAAGATGAACTTCTTTTTATCCCACATTACGAGGTTTGTTGTTTTACAATTATTTTCAAGACCAAAATAGCTTTCCACCCCCCATTAATCCTTTTCTCAATGCTATGGTTCTAGTTGAGCTTGTGATGAATAAAAATTCCTAGGTACTTGTAAGAATACACTTCCTCCAAGATATTATTGTCATACATAAAATTAACATAACTGTCCTTTTTATATTTGATAATCATAACTTTTGTTTTGTTAGTGTTAACCGTCATACCCATCGTAGAGCAGAAATCCTTAAGAAGCTTGAGTTGCTTATCAAGATCAGACAGGCACCTTGCCAAAAGAACAATATCATCATCATAGAGCAGAAGGATGACAACTATCCCAGCTAAGATCATGCCATCACATCCTGCTTCCTCTAAATAGCCTTCGAGCTTATCGATGTAAATGCCAAATAGGGTAGGGGAGAGGGGGCAACCTTGTTTAACTCTGGTGTTACACTTAATATCTTTCAACCACCCCTCATTGCTGTTTAGATTGGCAATTAGATTCTCGTATAACATTATAGTGGTAGCTCTCAACTCGAGAGGAACCTTTAGCTCTTCTAATCTATTCCAAAGGTTGTATCTAGAAATCGTATCAAAATCCTTTATAAAGTCCACACAGCAGCAAAATAAATTGGATTTATCATTACGAAATTCCTCTGCAATGATCCTAAGCATAACGAGGTGGTCTGTTCTTAAGTGATGCCTTCTGAAATGTGCTTGGCCTTTAGCCTGCATACATTCACTTTCAAGCCATATCCTTAACTTCTTTTCCAAAATACTACCATAAACTTGGCTAAGAGAGGGATGATCATAATTGTCCGATAATTAGAGTGGTTATTTGTATCCCCACTTTTAAAAATAGGGATAATGAGGCTCTCAGTCCAAGGTTTAGGGAAC
>APFE030682570.1:0-19464 GCA_000404065.3 Pinus taeda
TAGGTTGTGCATTGATTACAGGCAGTTGAACAAGGTGACGATCAAGAACAGGTACCCTTTGTCGAGGATTGATGACTTGTTTGATCAATTGAAGGGAGAAGAAGTGTTCTTGAACATTGACATGAGATCCATATATCATTAGCTACGCATCAAAGAAGAGGACACCTACAAGACTTCTTTCTAAACTAGGCATGGGAATTATGAGTTTGTTGTGGTCCCTTTTGGATTGAGTAATGCTCCAACTACTTTCATGTGCTTGATGAATAGTGTGTTGTGTCCTTATATGGACAAGTTTGTGATTGTATTTTTTGATGATATATTGATATATTCCAAGAATGAGGAAGAGCATGTCAAACACTTAGCAACAATATTGAGATTGCTAAAAGAGTATCAGTTGTATGCCAAGCTTAGTAAATGAAGTTTCTTTCAGACATAGGTACATTACTTGGGGAATGTTGTTTCCAAGGAAGGAATAGTACTGGATTTGGAAAAGATCAGAGCTATCATGGATTGGAAATATCCTAGGAATGTGGATGATGCCAGATAATTAATGGGGTTAGCAGGTTACTACAGGAGGTTCATCATGAAATTTTCACGGATTACCTATCCTCTTACATCATTGCAAAGGAAAGGAAATAAATTTGAATGGACAGAGGAATGCACAACAAGTTTTGAGTAGTTGAAGAAGTTGTTGACAAATGCTTCAGTTCTAAAGATTTCAGATCTGGATAAAGAGTTCGTGGTGTGCACAGATGCCTGCAAGAGAGGAATTAGTGGAGTCCTTATGAAAGAGGGACAAGTAGTATGCTACGAGTCAAGGAAACTAGATAAGCATGAGTAGAACTATGTGACACATGATCTTGAGTTGGCAGTGATCATCCATGCACTGAAGATGTGGATGCACTATCTTCTTGGTAGGAGGTTCTTCTTGATGAGTGACCACAATGGACTAAGATACTTGTTTGATAAAATGAATATGAATTCCAGGAAAGCTAGATGATTGGCTACGATAAGTGATTTTGACATCGAAATCAAGTACATTAAGGGTAAAGAGAACAAGGCTTTAGATGCTCTTAGTAGGAGAGTACAGGTAAATCACATAGTAGCTATGAGCTCATATGGGACATATTTACAGGATTGGATCTTGAAGACAGGAAAACAAGATGACAAGTACCAATAGCTTAGGCATAGGTTACGATAAAAGGGTATAGGTGAACATGATTTGGATTATCATCTTATGGCAAATGTTTTGGTGAGATTTAGGGATAGGATCTATGTGTCAGACAGAAGTGAGTTGAAAAAGTTGCACTTGCAAGAATTTAATGTTAATTCATATTCAGGTCATCCAAAATATCAAAGGACATTGAAGGCAGTGAAGAAGTTTTACTACTAGCCGAATTTGAAGAAAGAGGTGGTAGATTTTGTTGTGAGATGCTTGGATTTCCAATAGGTAAAAGCTGAGTGTAAGCATGTAGGTGGATTACTACAACCAATTTTGATTCCAGAGTGGAAATGGGCGGTCATTTCCGCGGAATTCATTACAAGTTTGCCAAGGACCTCTAGAAAACATGATTATATTATGGTTGTGGTTGACAGGTTGACAAAGGTAACGCACTTCATTCCAATAAAGTATATGAATTCAGCTAGTGAAGTAGCATAGGTCTCCATCAGAGATATAGTGAGGCTACATGGTGTTCCAAAGAAGATTGTGTTAGACAGAGGTGCCAAGTTCACTTCCAATTTTTGGTAAGAGTTATTCGCAAGTTTGGGTATAGTTTTGGCCTTTAGTCCAACTTATCATCCACATACAGATGGACAGATAAAGAGGGTCAATAGGATTTTGGAGGACATGTTTAGAATGTATGTTATGCATCAACAATGGAAGTGGGGAGATTATCTTACACTGGTGGAGTTTGCATATAAAAATGGGTATCAAGAATATTTTAAGATGAGTTTGTTTGAGGCACTTTATAGGAGTTGTAATACTCCTATCAGTTGGAGCGTCTAGTGAACAAGTTATTGATTGGACTGGACATGTTGGTAGATATGTATTAGGAAATGTAAGTAATCAAGAAGAATCTAAAGGTAGCATAGGACATGAATAAGAGTTATGTATATCAAACTAGGTGTTTAAGGAGTTTCAAGTTGGGGAACATCTGTACTTGTGTATCAAGGCAAAGAAAATCTCCTTGAGGATTGGTTCATGTGCCAAGATGGCACCTCAATATTGTGGGCCTTTCAAGATTCTTAAGAAGATTAATGGACCAGTGGCCTACAAAATTGCACTACCTCCAACAGTGAAAGTCCATGATTTTGTTCATGTTTCATTACTTAAGAGATATGTGAAAGATGTTGATAATGTGATTGATTGGCTTGTATTGTAGGTGGATCTAGAAGGAGAAACCCAATCAGAACCTCAATGCATTTTTCAACGGAAATAGCTCATGCCTCAAAATCGAGAAATCAAGTAGGTTAAAGTGCAGTGGAAGAACTTTGGGCCCGATGAAGCTACATGGAAGATGGATGATCAGATGTAGGTTATGTATCCTTCTTTATTCACTAGTTGAGTAGATGTTCTTTGATATTTGTTTTGATGTTGTGTTTTGGTTATGTCTATATATGTATATGTTGTAAATACTGCATCTAATTGTGTTATAAATCCCCATAGGCAACACATTTTTTGCTAGTTTATAAGTTTCATTGAACACCAAGGATGATGTTCCCCCAAGGGGGAGGGTTCTATAACAAACCCAATTAAAAATCCATGTAATAAAGTTAATAAAGGCAAAAATAAGACCAAGGTCATGGGACACACATTCCAAGATGAATGTTGTGAAAAAAATAGTGATGGGGATCACTCATGATTAATAAATGGCTATTGAAATTGGAAAAGGAAAAGAAGCATTAATTGGCATTTATTTATGAAAATAATGGACAATGGGAGAAAGGTCACAAAATTTGCATAAGATGAAAATTGAAGGAAAAATAGAGGAAAATGAAGAAAATAGATGTGTCATTGATAAAAAGGCTTCTGAGGATTAGTTCACAGCTTTTTTCAGTTCATTATTTGGCACTCTCATTCTATTATCTCTCTCTCATACTCTTGCATACTTATAGAAATATTGGAGCATTGTTGGAGCATGCTTGGAGCACTCTAGTTTCATTGGATTTGGAAAAGAAGGAAAAGGAAAAGTAGGAAAGTGCAAGGGAATAGGTGGATCAATGACTACAATGGAATTTCTTTGCAGGTACCAAGTTGCATGTATGATTTACTTTCTAGTTTTGGCATTCATGGTGTATGAATGTAGTTATTTGGTTATGATCTATCATTGGCATGAAGAATTTCCTGGATTGATAGTGGTATTACCTAACCTTGCCATTTCTTGGATAGGCATGGTGATATGGGTTTTACCAATTTTTTTCTGATTGGTTCTCATATCCTTATGGTTTTGGGTTGAGTTATTAGTTCATGGAGCCTTGGTTGGACAAACGCTCTGGAGCCTTGTAGTAGTCAAGGGTCGCGTTGCTAGTCTTGGAGTCGGGTTGGAAAAAACACTCTAGAGCCCTGGAAAGCTTAGGTAGAGACCGAACTAGTGATGGTTAGTGATGTCTAACTATGAGGTGGAATCACTGGTTGAGGGTTTAAGTGGTTTGGCCTCTGAAAGCCCTGGTTTTGTTTTGGTTGGTTTATTCCATGAGTTCCCACAATCATGCTTAGAATATGGCACAAGGGTGATTGGCTGAAAGAGAGATTTTGGTTCAGCCCAATCTATAGTCGGGTGGTACGTGGAAATCTTTGACTTGGTTGGATTTGCATATGTTAATATGAGCTTCTTTCCTCTTGTAATTCATGAGTATTTATATTTGTTATTATGTGGCTTTGATGGTTGTTCTATCATTGTTATTATTATGGTTATATGTTGGTTATGAGAATGGCTTTATGACAGATTCTAGTTATGGATCTTAACATATTTTTATAAGCAAATGAATGGTTATTGAATGCATGACCTAATATATGTCTTTGAAGCTATTAAGAGAGGGAATTAGAAATTCTTGTTGATTCTCAAATAAGTATGAGACCCCTATGTTCAGATATGCATTTATAACCTGTAGATTACATGTTCACAATGTGTTTGATGAAATGTATGTTATGGTCAGGCCTTGTTCAGACAAATTCTTGTCTAAGTTTTGCATTAATGGATTTTTTCTTGCGTCATTCATCATTTTGGAAAGTTCTATCAAGTTCTATGCAGAGGTCCCGAACCTATCCCTAAAAAAAGTGCTTAGATCTCGAGGTTGCAGGCACAAAACTGAGTAATTTAGACTACAGCCGCTTGGAGGCAGGGTTATCCATGTAATTAGAGGCTTACAGTCGTTGGTTTTCCTTGTTATGCATGCAACTTGCAACCTAGATCAGTGAAAAAGCAAGATAACTCAGGGTTATGGCACCTGGAGTGGTGGGTTGGCTCCTGGGGCTCTTTTAGCTCTTGCAGATGGTCAGTAAATTTTTGGTTGGATGATTCCACTTCCTTAACTATACCTAGGAGGTTGAGTCATATCATAGTAATAATTTGTCACATATTTACCCAGGGGACCGTTAACTTGGGTATGTGTGGGAGGAGGGTGTTACATGGACAATTGCCAAAGTCAACTTTTCAACGTGAGTATATTTTATTTTGTGTTGCTTAAATTCTGACTCAAATAATAAATGGATGTTCATCCCCTATGTCATCTTCTTGGACCAATACTATAGAAACGGTAGTAATTACAACAACGAGATACAAGAAATAATTGCATTGATAATCAGGGGGATACAATAATGATGCTCGAACCAGAAAATCTTTCAAAGCATCAACCACCTTTGGGGCAGTATCATCCTAATGAAAGGGGACCCTTTTCTTCAAAAGTTGTGTAAATCCTTTGGTCAATTCAACATAATTGGGAACAAATCTTCGTAGAAACTTATCCTTCCCATGGAGGCATTGTAACTCAACAAGCGAGGAAGGAGCAGGAAGATCGAGGATTTCCTATACTTTAAGTGGATCAATAGAAATTCCTTGCTTCAACACAAATAAGCCAAGAAGTCGATCGTATTGAACACAAAATACACATTTGTGAATATTTAGCCTAATATTATAATGTCGACAACACAAGAAAATGGCCATGAGATGCATTGGATGATCCACATGATATTTTGAGTTGGTTGGTAGGTCATCCGAATAAGGTTGTACAATGTGCTTGATGTTGTGGAAGGCATAATTCATATCCCTTTGCAAAGTTGCACCAACATTTTTCAAACCTAAAGGGAGATTTCGATAGGAAACCTGCCCCATGGACAAATAAATGTAGTTTTATGTTGGTTTGATGAGAGTATGTTGATTTTGTTGTAGCCAGAAAAACCATCCATAAATGAAAAAACTTCACTTCCAGCACAATCATCAACAATTGGGTCGATAAATAGGGTAGGATAATTTTCCTTAGGGCCAACACGATTGATATCTCCATAATTCACACACACACAAATCGTGCCTTGTTTATTCATTACAAGAACAATGTTCGAGACCCAATCATTAAGAGGAATTGGTAAATGAAACCATTACGTAGAATTTTTTCAACCTCTACCTTAATAGAAACAACTTTCTTAGGATGAACCATATGCAAGCGTTGTCGAACTAGCTTAGCATCCAGATACATTTTGATATCATGTACAACAATATTTGGATCAATACTTGACATCTCTTCATATCACCAAGTGAAAACATCTCGAAATTCCTAGAAAAGGATTTATAGATCTTGACCTCGTTGGGACAAAAAGATGCCCCAATGTGTACATTTTTGACAATTCCAAGTTTAATTGAAATATCAAGAGGAACAATCTCTTCAATATTCAATAAATTCTTCTTAGAATCAATGTCGTGAATATATAGGGAATTCGTAGATATCTCATTTGGTGAATAAATATCACCAAGATTACCCTCAAAGGTACTTGGCAAGGAGGAATGATGATGATTATCATCCCATGCTACATCATCTGACATCATGATTTCCATTATGCTTTCATTAATGGATAATGTACCGAAGAAAGGATCAGAAGATGAACCATAATCTCGAGAGATCAACCCAATCTATTGAGGAGGAGAAATCAGAATTTGTTGAACAGGTTGAATAAATAACTTCATATTCGAGCTCAATAGGACTGAGAATCATGTGGTCACCAAATGAATCAATATTAGAAGTGTATGGTACTATCCAAGGATCAGATGGATAATACAAGAAGAGATCATGTTGATAAAGGCAACCAGATTTGGGTTGTTAGGAGGAGGAAGGGAAAATTTTCCCATCAAAGTAGAATCATTAAGCAATCCAACTCCACATTTGTGATAAGAATATGGGGATTCACCTACAAGAGGGATGCTTCCCAATTTTATAGCATCATTTAGCACTCATGTAGACTTGATGCTATTTTATGGCCCTAGACAGCCTGTTTTTCCATACAAACTTGACCTTATGTTAAAAAATAATATTTCAAATTCCATACACGACTCTTACCACACCAAATCGTGTGCATATGAAGATCTTATAACATTGAACCCATGTATACCTTTTAAAATATGAAAAAATAAAATAAAATACTATTTTTCGGGCGACGTTTATGGGTTTTACCAAAATCCCACCTACATGAGCCTCGGGCACAACTGAATTAACTAATTTCAGGTGGTATATGTACACCCCTTGAGTAGGCCTAATTCATAACAAGAGAAGGTTTATCGACATTATACCCATTTTTCTCCCAAATCAAGTATGTTTTTCCATGCCTCCTGCACTCCCAGTCTCAAGGAAACCCTAATTTCCTTTACAGAGATGTTCATCATCCTTATACCATCTCCTTGTGCTTGTTAGAGAGGTTGTCTTCATGGCTCAGGTTGGATGGATCCGGAGGAAGGCTTCATCGATGCCTTTGGCCTAGATCATGTTGTACCTTTCTTGTACCTATTGTTTTTAATCAATAAAGAAGCTCATGTCTTGTTCCTTATATGTTCTTGTCTCATGAATAGTAACTTATATGCTTATATATGATGATATAACATATCTTTTATGTATGCACATTGAATTATCTATTATGTATATGATTCTGTGAATTGACTTGCAGGCCTGCTCGTTTTGGAGGAAGTAGAGAGTTTGGACCCAACGTGAACATAATCAAATGTAGGACCTATGGATAAATTTACAAATCCATGTTTAGTAATTCATATGTTTGGAATGCTTGTTTGACTACTCTTTGTTGATTATCTTATTCTGCTCTGTTGATGTTTTCAACCCTTACCTTAGGGAATTTTTCCTGCCAACAGAATTGGCGAATCCGCTAGGGATTACCAACAAGTATTTCCTAGAAGGGTTGTTGTTATTTGATCTACATTTATTTTGTTGTTTCTTGACTTTTACAACCTTCTTGAGTCTTAAGCAATCTGGTCATTCATCCTGATCTCATGGATTAGTGTTGTCTTTTTATTTTTCTCTAGTTTTCCATTTATAAGCGGTTTTTATTGTAGATATTAGCGTATATAGGTGGTTTCTTCCAAATAAACCTGTGTATAAGTGAGTTTCTTCGAACACAATCATGTACATATGCGGTTTTGTAGTCAAGTAGTCACATAAAGATCTGAAAATTTTGAATTTTTTCATTTATGGCTTTTGTTGGGGGTTGACCAAGTTTGTTTATGATTTTCTTATATCAATTAAGCCTAGAATTATCTTGTTATCAATTTTTGTCGGTGTTCTTCATCGTGTTTGTGAAAAAGCCTATGTCAACCTAGGGTTTGTAGTTTTTGAAGCTTTTAGTGTTTGAACTTGGGTTATGAATCTTCTTTACGAAGTCTCTAGTTGTTTTGTGCTTTTGGAACAGGTCTGATTGTTTTTAGACTTGTTTATAGCCTAGTCTTTTAATGGCTTCTTTTGCAACCTTGAAGTTGGCTTATTTTTTATTTTCTTTCTTTGTTTATGAAAGGCAATTATAGTTCTTGGATGAATGAGAGATTCCAGCCCTTTGAAATGTTTTTGATTTCCAGAATCTTTAGTATCTTGTTGATCAAATTATTTAGGGTGATTAAGTCTCTTATTCAACTTTAGTATTTTATCCTTGAGATAATTGGTGACTGGAGGGAGTTGGGTATTTTTCATGTTGTTGATCTTCAAATAGATACTTGTTTTCCTTTCTCAAATTATTGGCCTTTTAAAATATTTTGAATAAAAATAAAAATTTGCTTTGTATTTCTTTTCTCTTGTTTTTGGATTTTTGGTTTTTGGCAAAGGTGTGAATTCTTGTTTTAAGGCTAAGAGTCTTTTTTCTTTGAGGAGTGTTTCTTCTTTAAGATTATCTTATTTTTTCTTGATAAATTGGCTTTTGATTTTGGGTTCACATTTGTTTGCTTTGGAGATTTACTTAGAATCTTGCATTTTCATTTTAGTGTGCATTAGGCTAGATGCATTTTAGACACCATTTAGTCTTTTTTGTTAGGTGTTGAATGTGTGAGTGATTAAAATAAAAAGAAAAAGAGTTTTTTCTTTCTTAGCTTTCTTATATAACCCGAGTAGAAATGAATTTCATTGAAGACAAATAAGTGTTGCATTTGCATATAGCCTAGGTTTTATATTGATTTATTTTGCATCAGAACATCATCAGTTGCACTTCCACTTCCCTTGTCTTAAATAACAACCAACTAAAATATGCGCTTAAAATTAAAATGAACCAGAATTTTTATTTTTGTCATAGCAACATCAACTAGTCTATGAAATTTAGGGCCTTAGAATAGGTGTGTGGAGACTAAACTATCCAAGCCCACTTAAACTGAAAGTATATAAGTTTACTAAAGAGTGGAAATCTAGTATCGTTAAGTTTTTTGGGAAATCTCCTCTAACACAGGAGTTAAGCATGAGGACGTGTGAAGATAAGGAAAGAGAGATACCCCCTCTCTTACTTGTTGGATTGTGTGCCCACAACTGTTCTGCCCGGCTTCTGACCATGAGCTGGTGACCTTAGTTACCTTTCCTAAGGACCACACAGGTGACTGCGGAGGGGAATTCCCGTGGTACGTGAGGCAAGTGTTGCATCAATTTCATAGTGCTTCTAGAGGTGTCCCCTTGAGAAGCTTGGGTATTTTCACTGGAAAAGGCTATTGTGTGGAGGTTAGAATAACTGCTTCTGATATCTTCGCTGGTAAGCTTGGGCCCTCATCATCCCAAACTACCTTCGGGAGATCCTTATCTTCACTTTCATGTATTTTGGTGTCTGTTCCTAATCACCTAGAGTTGAAATGCATAGAAGTTGTTTTCTTGGTTGTATCTTTAGGATATTTTTAGTGAGTTCTTTGTGCTCCTAGCTTGCCATAGGTGATTTGAGTCTTTAATTTATCTTTATATATAAAAGTGGTTGACCTACTAGTTTGTCGACCTAGAAGGCTTTGTGGGATTTCACTTGTGAGTGTTGAGCCTTCACCTAGAAGGCATATGAGTAATTATGCTGGTGATTTTGAATTAGTGTTAGCTAACACAAGAGAGATATATCCTTCTCTATGGTCCCTTATTCCACAGGGTGAACCTAGTCTAGCCCATAATCTGGATGGAAATGCTTTCATGCTTGCTAGAGTACTCTTCCAATCAGAACCATGAAGTAGAAATTGAATATTTTTCGGAGCCTCCTTAGACTCCTACAAAACCTCTTCCTTATGATCTTCCTTACGTTGTATTATACGTGGGTACTTTGACTCATAGGCCAGCTAGCTGATTTTACCCTCCTTTCTTCTCAATGATAAATCTTGGTGATTCTGCCGATACGACTGTTGTACATACTCCTTCTTCAATTGTAGGAGGTACTATTCCTATATCTAATATTACACCTAGTATGGTATTTTTTGTCTCTACCTCCATCCTGATTCCTAAGGGGGGAACCCAAACTTCTGCTCCTTTCACAGGAGGTTATCCTTTCAGAATGCCATCTAGTGGGATTCCCTTAGTTTCTTCAACTTTACCCTTTGTTTCTTTTACACCTATGACTTTGATGGCTATTGGTTCATTACATTTACAAGGTTTTCAATTTGGAAGGGGACATGTTCCTCCTTCTAATCCATTATTGAATTTAGGATCAATGCCTTTCTCTGGTCATGACCAAAACATTAATGCTTTTCGAGGGAACCATGGTTTGGCATATCCTTCTATGACTAGTTTTGGGTCAAGGGATATTTCCCATTTATTTGGTTAGTACGGGAGTATGCCCTTCCCTACTTCTGATACTTCATAATTTTTTCCTCCTTTGGCTAGCGCTTGGAATCCTTAATAGGGGATTTCCCCTTCATATAATGTTCCTTTGAGAGGAAGTTTTCCTATGACTAGTAATCATTCAGTAGGGGGTAGATACCCTCCATATCCCCCTGGACTACAAGGTTTTCCTTATGGTTCAAGTTTTTTTATGAGTAACCCTTGGGAGCCTAGTGCTTCTCAAAATCCAAGGTACTCTTTTTCAAATGTTGGAAATTCCACTCTTGGAGCTTGGAATTCTCCTATCCCTCCGCACTTGCCATTCCTAGAAACACTTAATTTGCCATATTTTTTTAAATTGACTAACGATCTAATCTGTTATAATTTGGCTTGGCCTTCGGTCCCTAGTAAACTTCCATCCAATATTTTGAAATTTGAAGGGAATTTTGGTGAGGATTTGACAGATCATATAACCACATTCCATTTATGGTGCTCATCAAACTCCCTGATTGAGGATTCAATTAGGTTTAGAATATTCCAACGCACCTTAATTAGAAATGAGGCTAAATGGTACATCAAGATGGGGGGAATATTTTCCACGTTTGGTGATTTAGCTACAATGTTTGTGAACCATTTTCAGTTGCATGTTCATTATGATGCTGGAACTGAACTCCTGGCCAATTTTGAGCAAGACAAGGCTACCCATATTTCTAACTAGAGTGGCACAGAAGGAAGAGAATGCTCAAGGCCTATATACTTGATGAGTTTCTTCTAGAATGGTTTCTGAAATCATTGCAACTGGATATTTCTAAGGATGTGTCACTTTATGGGATGTTCACTGAAGAACAAGTTATCTTTAGATCCCAATAGTTAGAGCTCATTTATTCCCAGTCGAGAGTTCTCTATAATATTTTTCTTGGTTCTCCTAGATCAAAAATTGATCTCGCCTAGCCGAAACTAGGCCCCCATGTCGATGAAGTTATAAGATCGATCGATAGTAATGCGACTAGTTTGTTGAACCAATTACAATAGTCATCATTACAATATTCTTCTTTAACAAAAACTACGTTGTCAGTGTCTTCTCCTTCTCAACCTTTAGCGGTTAATGATGTTCAGTCATTTAATCCCAAAGGAAATCAACAATCTAATGGGAAGAAGAGGGGATGTGGGAAGAAAAAGGATAAGGGAGGGAAGGGAAATGATAGTAAACCCAGTGATGACACTGGTGAGGGAAAGAAAGAATCTAAGAAGAAGGTTAAGCTCCCATGAAATTTATGCAGCAAGGATCATCTTACCCATCTTTTCCCCAAGATTCAGGATGCTCGGTGTTTGTTAGCTCAGCCAGGTTCTTCTAGTTCCCAGGCTATGCTTACAAACCCTTTTCCTCAAGGGCAACAATTACTTTCTGATGTGAATGCTAGTACTAGAACCCTTAGAGGGGGAAACTAGGATGGAAAATCTACATCAAATGTATATATGGTTAAGTCTCATGTTGATATTTCAACTAGAGCTCATGATTATGGAGAGGCAAAACCTTCTAAGGATAAAAATGCTTCCAATATTCCAGAACCTCTTCATATAGAGAGGCCCATAGTTGACCCTATACCTCAGATGCCGAAAGGATCCTCAAAATGGTCGAATTATAATCCCAATCTGAGGGCTTCTCATAACTATTATATTGTTGAATATTTAGCTTAAAACCCCTGTGCTATGTGGACATTAGAGGTACTTCAATCATGTCCTACACAGAGGAGTGATTTGCTAACTGCAATTAGAGAAGTAGACCCAAAAACCTCTCTCATAATTACATTTGATATGTCAAATGTTAAAATGAGACTCCCTCATCATATGAATTTTCATATTAAATCTATGTATCATAAGAAGACCATATTATGAAACGTTTTTGATGAAGGGGCTTCCACATGCATCATGTTTATGTCATGTTGGAAAGCTATTGGGTCACTTGAAGCTTTTCCCTCTCCTACTCTCTTAACTAAATTCGATGGTCATTCTGATAGGCCTCATTGGATTCTACCTGCCTTCCCTATTTGTGTAGGGGGGAAGGTGGTTAACATGGAACTAGAGATAATTGATGCTAATCTTGATTACAATCTTGTGTTGGGTCACAATTAGGTTTACGCAATGGATGCCATTGTGTCAGCTTCATTTTGCATCCTTTTCTTTCCTCATGAAGGGAGAATTGTTATGATCGATCAGTTAGCCTACACTCCCAACAAACCCTAATGCATTTGTTGACTCCACTGTCCGCTTGGTAAAGAATATCAAGTAGACTTTCAATAATTTAGGAGTTGGAATATATCCTTCTTAGATGGGTATTTTTTATCTTCCATCTCCTGTTTCTCATGTCAATTGCATTTCATTCTCTAGGATCGTTCCTCGGAAAATTTCTTTTATAACTCATTATTTTTCATACGCTTGGTCCTTGCCCCCTCCTATTGCCACATTAGAACAAGGGAAAGTGGGTGGAATGACTTATCCAATATCTAGAATAGAAATTGTGTATCAATCTATTATTAATTGTACAAATTTTGATCCCATCCCTCTTCCATTAGAGGATGTATATGGTGATGTGGCGTCAGATTGGATAGTCGATACCACTTCAGCTATGGATTGCCTTTATATTATTTTACCATCCAAAGAGGTCATTTTATAAGAAATGACTGGAGTAGAAAGACCATGGGATTATTTTCATCATCCGTCCTATTTTCTCCCTGACACGCAGGAAGTTGAATCAAATATGTATAGTCCTTTTTCTAGTGGAAGTGTTCATAAAATTTTAAACCCTTTGGATTCATCACATATTTTTGTCGAAGGTAACATGGCTAATATATCAGAAACCATTATGGTGAACATTTCCAAGAATCCCAATGTAATCGAAAATATCTTCATTAGATATAAGTGTTCCCTTGAAGAAATCAAAATTTAAACCAATCTCTTTAAATAGTTTCGAGATGTATTCCCTTGGTCTTATGAGGAAATGCATGGGATTGATCCTAGTATAGTTTAGCATGAGATCAAGAGTTATTAAAATGCAAATCCTATTTGGAAAAAGCTTCAACCGATTAACCCTCAGAAGGTCATGGCTATCAAGGCTGAAGTAGAGAAATTTCTTAAGGCGGGTTTAATCTACCTTATTCCTTTAACTGAATGGGTTTCAAATCCAGTCCCTGTGGAAAAAAAGCAAGGAACAATCAGGGTATGCATCAATTTCATGGATTTGAATAAAGCCTATCCTAAAGAAAATTTCCCCACTAAATTTATAGATCAAATTATTGATGAGTGTGCAAGAAATGAAATATTTTCCTTGATGGATGAATTTTATGGATATGATCAAATAACGATTCATCCTGAAGATCAACACAAGACAATATTTATTTTCCCCTAGGGTACGTTTTCATATAGAAAATATCCTTTTGGCATTAAAAATGTTGGGGCTACCTTTTAGTGGGCTATGTCATACACTTTCCATGACATCAAGCATATAATTGAATCTTATTTGGATGATTTAGTGGCTCTCTCTTGCAAAAGAATGGAACATCCAAAACACCTTCGTGTAGTCTTTGAAAGGTGTCGTTATTATAAAATCCGGTTGAACCCTAATAAATGCATTTTCGTGGTTATATATGGTCGATTGTTGGGATTCATCATCTCTAATAAAGTGATTCGTGTTGGTCCTTTCAAGGTTGAGGCAATACTTCAGTTGCCTCCCCCATCGAACATTCATCAACTTCAAAGTCTCTAATGAAAATCCATTTTTTTATGGAGATTCATCATAAACTCTACTGAGATAACAAAAGGTTTTATGCATTTACTTAAGAAAAAGGTTCCATTATTTTGGCATGACTTCGATCAATGCTTGTTTTATGCTTTGAAAAAGGCATTGACCTCTACTCCTCTTATGAGTCCACCTGATTATAGTAGAGATTTCATTTTGTACCTCACAACAGTAGAATCAACTATTGGTATGGTTTTGGTTTAGGAAGATAACACCCTTAGGGAGCATGTGATTTATTATCTAAGTCATGGCTTATTTGGTCCTGAAATTTGGTATTCTCATGTTGAGAAATTGTCTTTAGCAATAGTTCATGTTGTTTAATGACTCTGTCATTATATTTTGCCCAGAAAACCCTTTGTATTGGTTGATGTCAATCCATTTAAATTTGTTCTCAGTAAGGAAGTGATTGGGAGAAAATACAATAAATGGATTGTCATTTTTCAAGAGTTTGATATCGAATTTATGTTAGCTAAGTCAAATAAATCGTTGGTGTTCGCAGAATTGATTTCAGAATTTCCTTGAGAAGGAGATGTTACTTATGAAGAATGATTTCTAGATGATATTTTTCTTATATCTTCACAAAATACTTGGTATGGATATATCATTGTATATCTCCAGAATTCGAAGTTTCCTCAAATTGTTCCTGCTCTGGGTCCCAATAATGAATCAACATTTCCAAAAATTGAGTCTGATTTCTCATGTTGGGCATCATGCAAAATTTGAAAAATCCACAATTTTTAATCCATCCAATGATTCTTGATCATCAATACTTTATTATCAATCTCACTGCACTCTCTCTCTCTCCAAAATATAGGTATCCTAGAAAATACAAGGTTTTCATCTATTAGAAATATTGTTTTTCATCTTTACTTTGCACGTATGCAACTTTTATAAGAGATAGTCGCGTACATACTTCGCTTTCCCTTAATAAAATCACATATAGGGATTTATATACACGTCTCTTAAAACACCCAACTTGTGTACACGCAAAATGATTTTTGAAAACCAAAAAATTCTTCATAATTTGGGATCGATCTATTAAAATTCTAGATCAAACAAGATTAAGGTTATGAATTACCTGGAGACTGTGTTTGTTGAATTCGTTGGTGGATTTGTCCAGATCGATTTGCTCAATTTTCTCCAAGAGACCTCTCCTTAACACTTGAATGGTAAAAATTAAATGGGCTACGTTCAAAAACTCTTTTTATAGCTCATTTTTCAAAACTTTATTATTTTATTTTCATGAACTTTTGACCTTTTGCTTGAAGTGTTGGGAAAGGTTCTTTTCAGGTCGTCGAAGATTTTTTGACTTAGTCCTATTTTTTCCATTGATTCGACTCCACGATCACTAACCTATCATGGCAAGTATCGTTTTATAAACTGGCATATAGGTTAAGACATATCACTTTTCTGTTACATTATGTATCTTGACCTCATACTGCGATATTTAGGCATATGGTCGACCCCATTATGTTGGTATTTTTAACCCCTGTCACTCGCCAACTTGTAAAATTGTAACATAGTGGTAGAGCCTTTCCTTCCATGGGCTTCCTAGTTATATCCTTGCTATAATATGCCATCCATGTTCCAAGTATTGTGTAGTCTTGGGAGTCCTCTTTAGTCCTGCCATGAATTTGCGTTTAAGCCTCATTCTTCTTATTCTTCGTTTTTTTTTGCCTTATACCCTAGAGGCTCCCATGTGTTAAGTTGTACTATTGCATTTCATTTTGAGCACTTGTACCCCTTTTGGGCTTAAGCCAACTTCATTTGGACTCGTGTATAAGTTAATTTTTACCATGTCTTTTTACAAGTTCAAACCATGCATTCATTAGCCTTTATGACTTGACACCCATTTTTCCGTGGAGATAACATCCCTTGAGTATCGATGACCAACATCCGCCACCTTGCATTGAGCATAGAATTGTTCTAGTCCTAGGAACTAGTGCACTTTCCCTTGACACTTGTTCTTTTCATTGTACTGTAGGCATTATTTTATTCTTTTTCAGGCTTTAAATATGAAAAAGACAAAAAAATAAAATATTCCAAAAAGAGCAGGAACGTGACAGTTCCTTCATCATTTGATGGCAGCAAGATTCAATCATGTCACACTTGACAAAAGCACTTAAAATGAGTCTTTCCTCCATTGGGATGGGACTTATTCCAACTTTAGGGAAACCATAACCTTGTTCTTGAGTTAGTTCTCCTCTGATTGGTTATCTCTTCCAATCATATGGAGAGTTTGTTAATCCCTGCAAACTTATACAAAGTTATTTTATGTTGCCATAAAGTCACATCAATTCATGCTTTAGTTCAAGTGAAGTAAACTTGTTGCCAACCATTCAACAATGTATCTTAACTCATTTATGTCATCCATACCCGGTCTGTCAATTTATTTTTAGTATCACATCAGCCACATGGTCCTTCACTCGTGCTGGTTAAGAAGGTCCCCATTGACTTCTTATTGTCAAGTATTCTCTTATCAAATCTAACAAATTGCTTTGAGAGTAGACCTAGAGTTTCATACTGGCCCTATTTACATCATTGATAAGTGACCTTGTGCTGAACATCGATCAATATTATGGGTCTTTGACTAAGTGGTTTCCCTTGTGTTTGATGTCAGCTTACATTATCACACACTGGGACTTGTGTAGTACCTTGGTTTCCATTTGACCCTATAGGTGGATCCCTCACATGTGTGTCATATTTCATTATTGGTTGGTTTAGAGGATTTCTGTCGTGTGCTAGCCATATATTGTGTATGCCGGAAATGTACTTTGGAATGGTTACTTCATCTCTCTTCGTCCAGTTTCTTCAAAATTAATGGCCTATGGGTTACACTAGCACTAATTGATGTGGGATGCCTTAATGCCTACCTTCCAGCATATTTTTTCCCATCGACTTCAATTCATTGCTCTGGGAACAAGGTCTAGAGTCCTCTTTTCAATACCTTAGGGTTTTCACTCATCAGTGGTAGACTTCTTCACTATTGATAGTAAGAACACATCAATGTCTCCTAATTGGTGGATTCTTTCAAGTGTTCAACTTCAACACATTTATTCTCACTTGTTAGATTATACTGGCGTAACTTGACACTCATATCATTATTGGTGAGTTGTCTTGCATTTGTTAACGATATACATCAATGACCGGTAATCAAACGATTTATCACATGGTCAACTTTAGCTCATTTATTTCCATAGTGTAGAAATGTACCATCAGTGATCAGTGAAGGCCTCGGTTTGTGTCAGTGTCTTAGTTCACTTGACAACTCCTTCAGTTTTCTTCTAGTGACACCTCCCACCTTTGTATGTTGAAGTCCTTCAAAATAATATCTTATATGTTGTCACTTGAGTTTATGTAGTACCATTATTCCACCTATATGAATTTATACTTTTATGAGGATCTGTTATGCAACATCATTGATCAGAGAGTCTTCTAGCATCATTGATCGAATATTCTTCTATATGTGATATTGAGACATAACCCATTGTGTTCCTTCATGACTATGATATGATAATCCATTATGTATTTTACAACTCCTTCTATTCACTTATGTGTACATTCTGGATCCACTTTATACTTGCTCAACAAACATGCTTTATTATTGATATTCTGAATTCGGATATTCCACAGTCTTCATTTTCAAGTTGTCTACGTTTCGAGTCTAGAACAAGACTCATCATCAGGACTGATTAACAAAGAAGAGAAATGGGAGTTGTAAATATGATCAGGTGAGTTGTCAAGATGGGAAGCCGACCAACTCAAGATAAATGGTTTTTATTTCAATTCTTTATTATTATCTTATTCTTAATAAAATTATTTATTTATTTAAATCTCTCTATAATACTTAATTTGTTTTAATAATGATTTTAAACGAAAATATTAGTGAATTCATTTATGATTATATTTTCTACCTTCTGTTTTACTATGTATTACGTTTAGATTCTTATAATTTCTTTTTATTTAAATTTATTTAATTTAATTTCAATTATCTTGGTTTATAGGAGAGGTGTTAATAAATTGCTTTTCCTAATATTTTGATTTTTGATTAATTTAAGTTTATGTTATTGGCTTATTGCTAAGGTATTCCAAATTGGATCTTAATTTATACTTGATATCAAGTTAAATTATTGTAATAAGTTTTTGATTTTCAAATTATTTTATTTTATTTTAATTAAATTACAATTTTAATAGCTTTTGTTTGTAGGATAGAAGGTTAGTATACTATTGTACTAATATTTTGATTCTAGATTCTTATGTCTATGCTATTAGCTTATTGTTAATGTATTATAAATTGAATCTTAATTGAACTTAATATAAAGTCATGTTACTATATCATAAACATATTATCTCTTCATAATGCTTAATGTTATTTTTTTATGGTTAGGAGAGGAGGAGTTGGTTTGACCTAGGATAGGGTCAACGAAGGCAGGGGATCGAAAAAGGGGAGGGGGTTAAAATTCTAGGGGGGGGAGCATCAGAGGGTAATAGGGAAATTTAAGAGAAGAGGTGAATGTGATAAGGGGATAATTGTGAGGGGTAGGGGCAAAGGGTGGGATGATGAAGAATGGTAAGGGTGATGTGAAAGGGAGAGCCCTTTATTCAATGGGGGTGAGACAATTTCTGCTAACTTTCAAGCCTCCATCCCTATTGAGGTTATGTGGGTGCTTGATGATCTCAAGTGCCTCCCATACTTTACGCTTAAAATGATGTTTTTCATTGGCAATGACCTTTGTGTCTTTAAGGCATATATGGTGGTTTGTCTTGCCTGAATGCTCAGCTAAAGCTATTACAGATATCTGCACCATGCTCTTTGAGCCTAATCTTGACTGACCTACCTATTTCCCCAATATAGTGTTCTCCACAAGAACATTTGATCATATAGACACCTTTCTGTTGGAGGTACTCCGGGTTGTCCTTGACAAATTTCATTCTTTGTTTAATAGTCATCATGGGTTTGAATGAAGTTTTGATATATTTCTTCATGAGAACTTTAGCTATCTTGTCAGTGACTCCATGAATATATGGAAGGTAGGCATTAGCAGTCGGGGGGTTATTTGATTTATCTTTTTTGTTACCAGATCTAGCTTTCTGAATGGATTTGAAGGTGTATCTATTATTGTACCCTAAGCTTGTAAATATTCTTATTAAGTAAGTAATATCCTCTTCGGTGTGGATCTCATCTAATATTCTACATGCTCTAGTGAAGAGGGTTTGAATAACACCCATCTTTTGAGCTAGGTGGTGGTGTGAATCAACACGAATATAATTACTAGTATGCGCCTTCTTTCTAAACACTTTGTGTCCTAGGGAACCATGATTGTTTCTTATGAGGAGGATATCAAGGAATGGGATGCAATTAGTCTCCTCAAACTCCATTGTAAACTTGATGTCACCTGACATGCTATTGAGATGTT